>CM060199.1:6468370-6640691 GCA_030562195.1 Nipponacmea schrenckii
TTAAAAAACGGTAATTCCCCCAAACAGATGTGAATATAATGGTGGTCGTTTAGGGCATTACTGTTTTACGCTCAGGTCAATATCGACGAGCAGGTTAATGCTGGGCAAAAGTATACGTTTGCGATTTATTATAGTGTATGAGACTGGTCGTTATAAGCATGTACCACTCAAAACTCCGTTAACGAGTATTTAATAAAGAACACGTTGTTCTTGGTAAGAAATTCAGTAAGAATACAATAAGTTGTCGTGATGCTAGTTACTAATAGATGACAGTCGTGAGAGAAACTAGTCTATCAATTATTCAAATTTAACTGTAAATTTATAAATGTTATATGCATGAATTCAAAATCTATTTCCCACGATCCCGTGTAGATTACTCCCCCTGTTCGCGTTAAAGATCAATCGAACTAACGTGGCCCTAAAGCAATTATATAGCGATATGTTGCGTATGGCTGCGAATAGGAATATTAGGAATAAGTCTCGAAAGCACCTCTAATGCAACTAAGTTGTAAGTTGCGTTCGAAACTAATGACCACTTACACCATTCGAATCTCTGAGCAACTGATACTCACAATGGTGTGCAGGCAACTTAATTAGATTTACGATGATTATTGGTCGCAGCGATCTTTCCCAGATTATCCAAACCAAATCCCAATTGAATTAAGGAAGATATTTCATTTTAGTCATCGGACTTTCACACGCTGACAGGTCGTAACCAACGTACTACATACATATCGGCGTAACCAAACACGTGATTGAACGTCGCTACAATCAGTTCAAATAACATCGAAATCGTTAATAAATATGTTATTTTCAACAATGTCCACGTATTTGCATACATAAGTCCGTTCAGTTAAAGACTTAAACTTATTTCTTAAAACGTATATAAAACTGGGAAACATGTTCGGCTGTAAACAAATCTGTTGGACGCAGTGCAATTCCTAGGTGCTCTGTTCTCTCTCATGTTAACAAAACAGATTAGAAATGAATTACCAGAGTCAAGCAAAGTTCATATAGTGTTTATTAATGAGATGATAGATTGAGTTTAATCCAACAAGGATTCCTGAAACCCGATCAACGAAGTTGATTTTGATTTTGAGATCAGGTATCATAAATATCCATTAACTGTAGTTCAACCAATACACATGACATCACCAACCCAGCCCTTCAAATCAAATCTGGCCCTGATGTACGGTGTCCGTTTCGGTGTACGGTGGATATTAACGCTACAGTAAGAAAACTGTGCATCGTGTTGTATTTTCAGCTGCATCAATAATTCCGCATAGCACGCGGATATCTCGGGAATTTCAAAGATTCAATAATAGGGCAATTCACAGTCCTGAAAGGAGCATGGGGGGGGGGGGGTATGGCCCGCCTTTCTAAATACGACAGTGGGTCTCTTGAATTTGCTAGAGTCGTAAAGTGAACAAATTGTTGTTGACCTGAATGAACATGAAACAGTGAAATATGTTACCGAGAAAAATCGCGTGAAATGTGAATGATTTCCTGTACGTTTAATTAATTGGACTGTTAGATTTGACATGCCGTAATCCACGTGGATCATTTACCTTTCCATTTATAAATGAGAAAAATTACGCCTGGATTTAATTCAGTGAGATGTCACAGATATCAAACTTGATAATGCAGTATAATGCTTGGCTATAAAAATACACTCATGTTTAATACTAAGTCATAAAATTGCAATATATCCAATTAAAGGTTTTATATTATCAGTTAAACGAAGGTGTCTACAATGTGAACGTTAGTATGTGAACATGATCAACGAGATTACATGTTGTGCCACGTTATGTACAACACATCTTGACAATGCCATGATATAACGACCTTCGTGTGATACCTTGACTGCAATAGCCACCTTTTTTGTATCGCAGAAGCCATTTCATTGGAATGTACCAAAATAAATACAGAGAATCTATAAACAGTAAGCAATAACACAACCCAATACAAAGGCTGAATTCCATGATATAAGAAACATTACATAACATAACATTAAACATAAATATATATATTTAAATGGCTGGCACACAAACAATCAATCTGATATTTTTATGATAAATTGCACCCGGAGGATATGCTTATTATCGATCTAAGGAGAGGAGTGCTCTCCCAAAAGACAAGAACAATGAAACCAATTTCTATATATTTAAATGCCATTGAAAAAACTTAATGAAGCAAACCAAATGTTAAAATAAAGAAATTAAATGATCGAGTAGGGATTTCAACATGGTGAAAAATGCGTTTATATCTTATATATTATTGATAGATACATATATTAGACTTTTATCCTGATCTATTGAAGGTATTGTTAACAGCTAATGATGTATGGAAAGTAATTTTTTTCTTGTCTTTACAAAAACCAGTCTACTCGAACAGAATTATTGGAAAAATTACATATACGCTGGAGACACATTTCATAAACCTCCAAAGTAACGTAAGCAGAAAATAAGACATTTTATTGTAAGAAAATGGAGTATGGTGAATTCAAAAATGGTATTCTCAATTTTAAAAGTGACATTAGAACACCTGGTGTTCAGGGACGCGTGAGAAAAAACCTTTAAACAGTCCTGGACTTAGATGGCCTGTACAATGACATTGATAGCAACAATTTGCAATATTTTTAATCCCTTTAACCTAATATTTTACCACAAAAGAACAGATTCTCAACAAATTACAAAGAATCAGATGACCAATGACGATGTGAGAAATGGTAATACAATGGACTTTCCTGGGCCAACTGATATCTGTTTAAACTGAAATCATAACTCTAGAATCAGTTGTGGCGTTACCTAAAAAAAAGTTCACCCCCACCCCCCAAAACACACACACAACTCATTTCAAATACGTTTTTGCTGTTCTTTAATTTTGTCGGTTTATACAACTACCTACGCAGAGAATTTTTTGTTTGATTTTTGGTTTGTGATGAATAATATTCCCATTGAATATTAATAAGGACAATATTTTTAGTTGATTATTATATTTATCTCCAGGTTAAAATCAGGACCACCATCAATTTTCCTCACCACTGTCGGTATTCAAAAGACACGAAGACACTTGATTGTAGACACAGTTGATTAAATTTAAATATTATAAATTAAATTAGACACAAAAGAAAACGTGATTGACACCAACGGGGAACGTGAGCTGGATTGTTCACCCAAAATCTTTGAAAATAGGATTTCAAACGGTTGTGAGCTAGATTCGTTCTATAGCCAACTAAAACTGCATTCCAGTCGATTCTATGATTACAATTGCACTAAGTTAGTTTGTAAATTGTTTTTATTACCATGAAGATGTAACCCAACGTTTCACTTCCTTACCAAATTGTAAAAGATGTGGCAAAAATTGTAATAACTTATAAAAGGAAAAAGGTCTCCATAATAAAACATAGATAGACTATTAAAGTTGTATTGACATGATAAGAAACTAAGTATGGAATGACTTTGACTACTGATCCTTGCTCTCGAAAGACAGATAGGGAAGTTGTACAAGGGCAGTGAGTGGTATTATATACATGTATAACTGGTTCTAATAGAGTACAACTGTTCATTATTCAATGTAGCTTACTTTTGAATAAAAGTAGATATATTATATGCAATCTTAACAACCTGCCAATATCAATAAAAACACGAACTGTAAAAGTTAAAGTGGACAGTATTACCATTTTCTAGTCTTAAACGGTTTTCATTTATAACACCGGTTTGATAAGGTGTCGCAAACCTCATAATTTGAGATCTTTTGTTCATGTGTTTTCCGGTCACGAATCGGAAACAGGAAATTCAGATGATTGCTAAAATGAAAATAATGTTTCAAAAGGCATATTAGAAGTACAGCTCATAGAGAAAAAAAAACAACTATTTTTGATAGACAAGAATATTTATGAGTTTCATATGGACAATAAGAAAATTTGTTATTGTAACGGATGTCGCGACTTGAGCAAAATCCAGAAGTTAGTAGTCCAAAACCACAAACTACGAGGAATTACCAGCGTATTTGGAACATGATATATAAAATACAAAGTTACTCTCAATATTCGATTTCACCCACAGGGTGTTAAGTGTAACCTTGTCGAGGATCCGTAAGCATTATTTTTACAATTATTACAAGTTAAAGACAGTGTTTTTAACATATTTCATTATTAACACACTGGGTATGATTCTAGTCGCTAATGCTAAAACAAAATAATGCATTGAATAAAATTTAGAAGCAATATTTATTCCTTTTATCTGATTAAATTGTGTTGGCTTGTGTCAATGTAGTTCCAAATATTTTACAAAGATTTCGGAGTGGATATTTTCTTGAAAATTTTCAGCATGACATACTTGTAATTGGCAGTTGTACACACAAGCAATATTCAGCGAGCAGACATGGTGTCAATTCACCAATTTAAAAGCAATTAAAGTGAAATAAAACGTCAAAATAAAACCATAGGTTGTATAAATGATAAATGAGAGAGTTATTTTACGCTCAATTCTGTCAAACTTACATGCTTCCCATGCCTCTTGTGATTAATAGATAAACAGTGAACATCAGACATCGTTTACTTTGTTGATATCTTAAAACATATCTTTGTACTTAATGCCTCAATATACCGGTGCGTTTTGTCACCCTCGCGAACATTGGAGCACAACATTGGACCACCTTCTGAAATTAAACCTAGTGCTGACATATTTTTAATTCTATAAACTGAAAATAGTACAACAGCGGACCACACTATGAAATTAAACCTATAAGTGACTTATTATTGTTTCTATGAACTGAAAATAGTACAAAAGCGGGCCACACTATGAAATTGAACCTATTAGTGACGTATTATTGTTTCTATGAACTGAAAATAGTACAACAGCGGGCCACACTATGAAATTAAACCTATAAGTGACGTATCATTGTTTCTATAAACTGAAAATAGCACAGCAATGGAATACTTATGATAGACACCTATCGAAAACTAGCCCAAAACTTGTTAATGTATGGTGTTTCTATAAGCTGACAATATTGTCTCAGAAGAGTACCCTCGAGAACAGGAAATAGATAAGGGGATGCCATTCCATGTGTTTTTTTTTTAAACAGACAGTAGTACAATAGTTCTTATCTGTTATAAACCCAGTTGTGTCACCATCCGTAATGTATCCCAGATTAGATTATTGGTGAGCATTCTTTAAAACGAAATCGGGAATTAGATGTCGTGTGCTTTCTACAGTAAGTCACCTCGATTACTCGACGAGTTTTTAAAAAACCAAATTAACCCTAATCTGGAATATCACTCAGATTCTGGTGGTATGTCCTTAACAGAATTGAATAACTATCTAGGAATTAAACAAGGGTTGGGTAATATCTGGTGTTAAGATATGCTGAAACAGCGGGTTCTCTGAGGGTATTCTTTAGGAGCTTTTTTAGGACAAGTAAAATCAATTTTACAGAGCCATAAGCTTGACTTCAAACCGATTATTCGTCTTTTACATGCAATGGATCGTTGTCTTGACGTATAGTATCTCTTTTTGGACTCTTTGAAACTAGTGTCGGATTTTGACAATATGTAATCAATTACATTCAGTAATATGCCATCAAAGAGGGGTTTCATTATATATTCTGGTGTAAGACCCACTGCCATCAAGCATGTGTGTTTGTCATTCCATTCTAAGTCTAGTTATGATAAAACATTGGCAATATACTACTTATCGCCTTAAGAAGTGGGAGTTACCTGAAGGTGGTTGCTGTTGTGGGGACGTAAGTGGCATATATCTGTTATATTTCAGAAAAAAACCATCAAATATAAAAAATTACAATTCAATTGGTTTCAAAAAGACCTGCGCTATGTCAATGTTACATTAAAAAATTCAAAAGAAATCTTCGATCAATTTTTAAATATTTATAAGCCTTTCCAATACTTGGTAAATATCTTTATATACCATTTTATAAGATCAAAACTCGAATTCGATCACAAAAACACAGCTGTTTTTGTCGAGAACCAATATTTAGATAAAACGTACGAAATGAGAATAATTGGCAACATCAAAGACAAGTCTGGAATTCATAAAAATGGTGCCATAATTGATATAAGAATCAATATAAGTTATTGACTAATTGATATATTTGTTATTTTCAAGAGTATGTCGGCAGTATTATAACATGGAATGAAATGAGTTTTACATACTTGTTTCTGTCTACCTAAAGTTTAGTTCTATGGTGCCGTACTGTGTACTGTGCTACTAGTTACCTACTATTCTTTAATTTTAAACTTTCACATGCTCAAACTGTAGCTCATCCGCTTGCTTGACTAGACTCCATAAAGTCCTTTTCGAACAGCTGACAACAAAAGAATGTTGGTGGGGGGGGGGGGGGTCACGCCAAAATGAATACTCATACTATAGATAAATTTCACTGCCTAATTTCACTGATTACAGCCCAGATTAGGAGACTTCGTGTACAGTGGCTCACATTGGACATTATTCACTTCCCTACTTTAAAAACTTTTATGTTCACCTAGATGACAATTCCCGTCGTTTTTGTTATTTCAAAACTTTCCTTTTCACGCTAGGAGAAACCCGACCTTCACTTCGTGAAAACATGCTGATTTGGCCTATTAACAGAAAGCCTTACATAAGTTTAGTTTTTCTGTTTTTGAAACCTAAGGATGAGTCTATGATAAGATATTGTGACATATTCTTAAGTAGACATGCAATGAAGACAGCTGCATAAAATTATAGCCGCAAGTGGAAAAAACCAACCCATGTCTACTTTAACTACGATCCTTCAGTGAGACAAATCAATGGATTTGAATATGAAATAAACCCTTAAGCTATCTAAGAGAATTCAGTATCGTTAAACGAAATGGAATGATAGGAAATTGTTTGATTTTAAACTGTCGGGGAATCTGTAACTTGGCATCGATTATTGCCTAATCTGAACAACCCTTTGGCGCTGTACACTGACCCGTCTGAACAACCATTTGGCGCTGTACACTGACCCGTCACAGGATCTTGTCAAGTATGATCATATCGTTTTATTTGAATAAAAGATAAGGGATGTGTGATTTTGTAACCACCATCCGTGAAAGAAAAGATAATCAAACGTATCATTCAAAGATCAGAGGTGTAACGCCCTTCCGACAAAGCTGTCGATTATGTATTCATATACATGTATTTAAAAGAAGGTAAATAGACATTTTTCTCTCAAGTTAATGTATAAATATTCAAGACTGTCCTGCATAGACTTTATTTTTTCTATGAGGATGTAAAATACTATACTCTCCGGACACGATGTCGAGTTGACATAGCTATCGATAACTTCAACGTATTGGCAAATGCAGATTCGCCGTCAATCTGATTGAAATCATTTTTCAATTTCGTATCTGATAATTTTTAACGAAACCTCAAGAAGCTGTCATATTTCTCTACTTTCGATTTTGAAACGGGTTCCACCTAACACTCTCTGATTGGTTGTAAGTAACATTATTTGGACAGGTCTTAGGTGGAAATCTATTTAGATTACATTGTGGGTTAGAAAATATAAAAAAAAAGGAATACGAAAATGTTATCTTATATAATTTAATAAAAGTATTTAAAGTTGATTAGTATTGCAAATAAAGAGGAATGGAATAAGATAACAAGCTTCGATCTCAGTTGGCCACTAATCGAGGCCTCGTTTTTCTGTTCGAAATCATTTCAATACAATCTAAAGTAGCAAATTTGAAAAAAAAAAAGAATATAAAACATAATCATAAACAAAATGATTCTCACGTATTTTTAATTTCGTATCGAATATATAAAGTAAGAAAAGTTGAATCTCTTGATTTTAAATTGAAACTTTAAATGGCTATCCGAATCACTTGTTCCTTCTATATTATAAGGATTATATAATGAGTAATACTGTCGAGGCAGAGTATATCAGCCCCACAATACTTGAAACACGACAGGTCACTGTCACTGTTAGAGAACAATTCTAAATAAAAGTAGTAAAAAAAGTTAAATATATTTCGCCTACCTGTTTCTTTCTTTTTTTATTCCAAAAATTGATCTTGGTTTCACGCCGATTTGGTTCCGTACAGTCAGTTATAGTGAGCTTGGAATAACAGAAGTTTCCTGTCGCGTTGAATTTATATCAAACACTTGTGTAGGTAAGTTCCAACTCAATTCCCATTCATTTGGAACCGCGCTAGACTGGAATCGTAGGCAGGTGGTTTAAGCGAATCACGCTCAAGCCGATCAAAATACGTCAAATACCTGTCATTCCATTGGTGTATAGACTTTTCTTTTATCTTATATGATCAGAAGTATATAGGTGTATCTTTAGTTAATTTACTCGAACAAAGGGATAAACACCAATCAATAATAACACAATGTATAAAGATATTGAAATATTATCCCCCGGGATATAGGCAAAACACGTTCTATTTTTGATTGTATATCACATGACAATTTTAATTGCGTTTTGGTCCGATTTCATTAATCTGGTTTGCCAGATCAGAATGTGCTCTTAAGCAAGAAGTTCCCTTTCTATAAAACGCGATGTTTATGTAGTTAATGAGAAAGATAGCAAGAGAGTAAGAAGTGGGTATGCTGATTTCTTGTGTTTCTTTTAAACCTAATCTACACATCGTCTTACTAAAGCGAACCTTGTTCTCATACCTTGACTTAAATAGATGCTTTTACTTGTAACATGGAAGTTTGTCAATGCTGAGATTTGAATGAAAAGTACGCCACCCAATAGAACCAGATAAATTGTAAACTGTCAACTACATGTTTACAGTCTCTCTGGAAAGGGATCTCATTGGCTGTATTCGTGAGAGTACTATCCAATACACTGGTTTATTCCACGAGAATACAAGAACAGTGGCTATTACAGTCAAAGCATAATAAGTAGTTTGTAATAGCTTAGTATTCAACGCTAGATACCTGGCGTTTTCTATGTAAGAGATAAAACACGACTACGAGGTTATGCTTGGATTTGTAAAACCTCAAAGTCAGAAAGTTTGGACCTCTTGTAAAACCTTCGGGCTAACGCCCTCAGGTTTCACAATCGGTCAACTTTCTTCCTTCTCGGTTTTACAAATCCAAGCATAACCGAGTAGGAGTGTTTTATCAGACTTATAAACCGTCAAATATTTTTCATTAGCTCTAAATATAACATGTTTCGGCAATCTTTTGTTCATGTATACTATGGACATAACGGTTTATGTTTATCTATATCCCATGTTGCTCGTGCGTTCAGATAGCCTAATTTACAAGGTTTTACAAATGGTCATGTGACAAATCCACTCACGAATGTATACGTGCGTTCAATTTCACTTTCATATAAAAATTTACAAGGTTTTACAAATGGTCATGTGATAAAACCACTCACAAATATACACGTGAGTTCAATTTCACTTTCATATAAAATAGACGACTGACATTGTGATATTAGCAGACGAATATTGATAATCTGATGATGGAGGATGACGATATTTTCATCACTCAATCTGTATTTTCTCAACCACAAGAGTCAGAACCCAAATCCGACGGAGAATATGTCCTTTGTTTTGTTAACATGTTCTACTGCAGGAATTATGCAATTGTAAAACCTGCTACGGGGTTTTGATACAGATGTAAAACCGCCTTTTCACAATTGTAAAACCGGTTACGGGGTTTTGATTTGATTGTAAAACCACCATTTAACAATTGTAAAACCGGCTACGGGGTTTTGATTCCATTGTAAAACCTCCTAGTAGCAATCCGAGGTAATTACACGATTTAATGGAACCCCCAAAATCAAAGAGATTTGCCGTCATAGGTTTATAAAGGCCAGCAATAACATAACATGGTTCATTATCTAATTTGTAATACTTTATTTTACCGCGCTGTTCCCACTTGCTGGTCCGTCTTCAGTAGCCCATAAGGTGCAGAATGGTAGGACGGAAACTCCATCCATCCCATTTCCCTCTTTGCTGGTAGGCATAGTCTAGGGTAATCAAGGTAAATCCACAATAAAGAAAAGGGTTTAACTTTTATTTAGTTGACTGGCATCTAGCAAGGTGAGGTCGATCTTATTCCACATGATAACGATAAACACCACAAAACATATTTCTATCACGTAATGTTTTAATTTCAAATACAGTTTATATCAATTTACAGCTCATAAGATTTGACCAACATTTATACATTTTTTTTCGCAAGCTGATAATATTGCTATGGAGATAAAACGTTTCAAAATTATTCCGTGTGTCATAAAAAAACAATTGTCAATACTTCCAATGTAGTACCAATGTCACCATTTTTTTTTTTTTTTTTCTTTTTTCTTTTCTTTAAATTAAAAGAAAATATGTTGACCACTGAAGTAGAGACGAATTTAGTGCGCGTATAGATATTTTGCGCCGTAATCATTCTATGTAAGGTATTAGTTTCTGAAGACTCTTAGGCAAGCCTAACAAAGTGCGTAATAAAAAGTGTCTAATGCAGAATTAATAATTCAAAGTGTTAACTGTAAGTAGCTTAATTCTTCCGTTTAAAATAATTTTTTCATGGACGACATTGGTATTTAAAGTTTCCACAATAAATTATTTAATAAAACTTCATTATTTCATTAATTCATAAACAGGATGTCAAAGAGGTGACAAGTTTTAAATTGTGAATGGCTGAATAAAACTGACAGAGATAATCCTATGATGTCTATGATGAGATTAAAATTGCAGCCCTTGCAGAGAATCCACTAATTGATGTTTTATATGATTTTAGGCTCGTGTCGTTAGGTATCCCTTTTTAAAAATTCAACATTGCTAATGATGAACTTAGTTTAGGTATCGCGTATTGTTAAGTTTGATTAAAGATGCAGGTCGCTGTGAACGTTAAGACGTGACAAATTATTTCTTACAATCTTAAAAGGATTGTAAAGAGGCTTTCTGAAGTTTAAATGCATCGGGGAAACTGATAGCACCATTCCAATTTCAAAAGAGACAAAATATCTGTGGTCCCCCCAATTTCACTAGAAAAAAAAGAATAAAAAACTAGGACTAGCTGAATTAATCATATACCTAACAAGGCGGTAGTAAATGTTCCACAGTTTGAAACGAAGACTAAATATTATTTCTGTCAAATCCAGCAAGATTGTCCCACTAAGTTTGCCCACGGCATACATTAAATGTTTTCTAAGCTGAGCTCTGATAAAATAGTTTATGATATAATCATATCACGGTCTACAAGCAGAAATTATAAAGCTGAATGCTGTAAAGGTGAAATTACCGCTTTTAAAAAAGTTGTAATCAAAATATTATAACAAAAAAAGATAAATATCAATATTAAGATTAATGCAAAATATTATAACGGATTTCACAATATTTCGCACATAGTAAAGTGTTTTTTCTAAACTTTTATGTTTATCGGACTGATAGCATCAATTTGCACCAGACGTCTGTGGTTGCAGGGAACTTGATATAATTATAGAAAGGGACAAGTAATTGAGAAAAAAAAAATAAGCGTTAACAGGAAAAAAAATTACGCCTTTTTCTCATTGACAAGTTTTACAAAGCCAGACTAAACACATCTTAGCCCGACTATCACAGCCTCCTCAATTTGTAATGTTATGATTATATTCTTTTCAAGAACAATATCATTTTTCAAACAAGTTCGCGACCACTTAAAATGAACCAGAGATTCCTCCAATATCTATATTTTCTTTTCGTTGTTTAAAATGTTGCATTCAATAATATATATAATGCCCATGTTCTCGCCATATTGACTGTCCGATTGGTCTGTTGGGATTTCTACCGATGTAGAATGTACCTCAAAATAGCAGTCTCAAAGGAATAAATAATGCGCAATTTAATTTAAATCATTTCGAAATGATTTATTTGAAAACAGAACAGTTTCAATTTGATTATAATAATGTTTTCAAACCTAGCCAGACCACCACACAAGTACAGAAATTCCCTTAGGCTGAAAGCTTTTTGTGTTTAATGACGCTAGATGATGTATTGTATAGTGTTTTGTAATAGCTTCGACAAAGGCATAAAACACTCTCAGAATATGTAGAACAAGACCTCGGGTCCAACCCTTTCACCAAGGTAGCCAGTACTAAGTAGAGCTGATGAAATGTTCGACATTGTTTAAACCTATGTCAGTACTAAAAATGTACTGATGTCACGTACATCACTTCCCGTCTTCATATGACATATATCGCGAAAGCACGTGTATAGAAATGCCGTGAGCAGCGTAGATTTATTTTCATTTCTTCACATGTCGAAAATTCACGTACAATTAGAGTTATGAGAGTTATGAGCAGAACTACATGTATTAGTATCGTTAGTGGCAGCAATGAAAGCAACAATCCATCAGGTATCACGAAAAACACGATCCACGGTGAGTAATCAACTACTGTTGCAGTGTCCAATGCGATGACTAGTGTACGAAATGTAAAATTCCTTTGACCCCTTTTATTTGGGGCGTTCATAATACATATTCATGAGTAAGAGTGTTGTGGGTTGGTAAAAGTCGTCACCTAATACGTAGTTTGAATAATGTATACCTGTAAAAAGGGGCGTAGTTTAATGACTATGCACATTCAACTGCTTCATTACTGAATTCAGACATATCTGTTAACGAAACAGTAAATATCAAACATTCATTGATTATCAGGTTTTATTTGGAAACCGTTAACAATAGATAATGGAATCATTTACAAGTATTCGATAGAACAAAAATTAAGTGTTTTACCATTCTTTTATGTTATTCTTGTAGACAGCGATTGAAGTATCATTAATATAGCATTCAAGCGTATTGAAGTGAACAGTTTATATGTTAATATTTGAACATTGAACATCAAACTATGATCAGTCGGTATACAATTGCTACTGGATGTGAGGTATTCATGTGAATCCAATCACCAAATAAAATCCATCCGACCAAATAAATGAACCCACCACAACCATCAAATAAAACAATCCTTCTATTCAAGTTATTCAGGCTACAAAAAGTTATGCTAGATATGCCGTAAATGATCTGGAGACTTCATCTCGATAACTTAAATTAAGATTATTTTAGTATTCCAGTCATCTGATCAATCACTAATATCGATTTTGAATTTTATTTTATTTTCCAATCAGATGACTGTATTTTTTTACAATCTGAACTGGATCTTATTTGTTCTTTTGGAGCAAAACAGACCCTGATAAATCGTTAATTTTCAAAATAACTCATGTGTCTGTTTATGTCTCGAGTCCACACCACCACTATGTTTGGTACAATACAATACCCATTCGTTTCATGGCAGTGAAAATTTAATTTTTATTGACTAAATAAACTTTATTTTAGATTAGCGTTTATTTGTTAAATCTATTTACAACCTGCCTTTTGTTTGAAGATACAGCTTTCATTTTCTCAGAGATAAGCATTCTTAATGTTAGCGAATATCTTGTTCTTGTTTTGTTAACCAACTGTATCAGTTGAATAGTAATTAATCTGAATTGCTCTTAAAGATTCAATGAATTTTTAAGATCAGTGTTTGCAAGAAACCAATTTCAATTTCATTTCAAGTATTTGTTAAGGGCTTGGGAAGTTGCAGAAGTTATAACATGAAAGTAAAAGTAAACAAACTGCCTTGTAATCCATGTAAGATGACAAAAAATTCAGTAGAGTGGGTTGAAGATTAGAATGAAAAAACTTAAAAGATTAAGATTTTGATATCCGGTTTTTACATTCTACTTGACATGAGTTTTTTCATCGAAAAAAAATGTCAAATAAGCAAATGGTATGTCTTATTATTTACAAGCATATCGAGGGCTGAAAACCAAAACTTGTTAAGTCCAAAATGACACAAGTGAGAAAATCAATAGGCCCTATTTAAGTTTTGATTTAACACTAATAATCAGGAAATGTATAAAATATTTAATTTTTTTCTGCAGGTATACTGTTTAATACTGTGCATACTGTTTAAGGGTTATATTTGCTAATTAGAATAACATAAATTTGGTGGGGAAATTACCAAAAATGGACAAAACCATTTTTGGCAGATGGTCAAAATATGAGTTCTTATTTAGTTAATGAACTTGCCCATTTTTAGTTTCAAGGTTGATATTAAAAACCTTATTTGATTTAAATATTTTTTTTAATTTTGATAGATAATTTATTCATTTTGAAAAATTATATAAGGTGGGTATTGCCATTGCTTCTTCCACGCCGATTGCCCGAGGACAATAATGTATTTTTATTTCTCTAGAAATCCTAATAAGATAGAATATGACTCTTATCTAAATTTAAGCTCAAGGATTTGACCAAATGCAATGAAATGAAAAAATGAATGAATATGAAATCAACAAGATAATTTCAGACTTTAATGACATATTATTACGTAGTGTTCCCTTAAGTTCTGGCCATGCTTTACCTATTTTTTCTTATTAAATACATTCACATATTCATATACATGTTCATTATACACCATACATGGTAGGCCTGCGGTCCCTTCAAAGTTTTTTTCCATGGTTCAATTGCGTAGCCACCATCTCTAATTGCGTGCTCATTCAAAAATTCTACGTCACAGGGTCACGTGATTGAAACAGACGAAAGTACAAGATGGTGGTTCATTTTGTTCCCTCTTCCAAGTATATCGAGGTTTGGTGGATTTGGGTTATTTAAATAAGTTTAAAACCCCGTGGAAAATCCCATTTCTTGTGGGTAGGTTCTTACATGGAACAACATACGAAAATAACCTACAGTTATTTGTAATTTTTCTTTATAGAGGCTAAATATTTCTACATGACACTTAGATTACATTTACATACTTAGGCGTTAATTAGGATTATAGGCTTTGTTGAAATATTATACCCTTTTTAAAAATTATATTTAGAAATTTGAGAAAGAGATTCAAAAACGGCAGTGAACTACGCGGATGTGTATTATTTCAAAGTGAGAAATGTACATAGGTTCGTGTGACATGTAATGAATGAATGTTACCATTTGTATGCATATGAAAATAAAACTATCTTAAACCCATAACACTCCTTATATAATACATGTACTTTTTCCATTCGAAGTTGTCTGTTGTTATTATTTGGTTTTTAAATGGAGATTTCGCTGCATTTTCTGTGCATATTTCCTTCTTACCAATCAATACACGATTACCCCATTATTGTCTGTATGCAACTGCACGACTGATACTACCAATTAAATTCAACATAAGGCGAGTGATTCACTTTCTCAAACAACATTTCCGGCTTAAAACCTCTCCTTCTTATCATTTTTCGGTTTTTTTTCTTTTTTTGAAAAATCAAGATTTAATAAATCTTCCTTGTTAACTTTTTCGCTTAAGGTTTCATTAAAGATCAAGAGTAAAAACAGTAAGAAAAAGAAATATAACAGATTGATAATATACGTTTATGTAAATAAATTATTAAAAATAGTTATTCAAATTCACTTCCGATCTTGTTTAAAAAATATCGCAATTCATCTGATTTTAGCTATTCACTTGTAAGGATTCTTTCCTGCCTCAGCTCACAAGACAATATTAGTTGATTGGCAATCAGTTGGTATGTACAACCAATATATATATTATTTGCACGTTTTACAATTTTGGAATATAATTGTAGTCTATGGAAGGATTGTGGTCTCGTGTCTGTTAAAAGTACGAAATTCAAACATGCAATTTGTATTTACCTCTAAACAGGTAACTTACGTTCACTCTGTACAGTATATTGTATTTGTCCCATGTGTTCTGGTGTACTACTGTAGTATATAAATAATAATTTGTAGATCTCTTCGTTTTGTTTAAATGATGTATACTGACTTGACAGTAATTTAATTACCAATGACACAATTTTTTTATTTCAATTTCTGAATTAGTTAACTGACAATAGCCAGAAGCAAGATCTAAATTGGTGTATAATTGTGATTGTAAAAATAATGGAAACCAACAAAGTCTTGAAATTGTCAATATATTGAATAAAACATACACCTCGACATTTCATTCTGATCATCTGCCCACATCCTACAGCAACTATCATGTTTGTGCACGGTATTTACTGGACATGTTTATCGACTGTTGGAATATGTATTTGACTTCTTTCGAGGAAATACATCAATCATTCGGGAGTAGGAATTCTTTACTAAAATGTGGCATTAGGTGTCTAAAACAGTTAGCATACTCTGTCTGGCGCTCCACTCACTATTACTGCACCACATAGAAACAAGCACGACAAAGCCTAAAACAATGTGACATGTCATGTCCGGTGCAGAGAAAGTTAGACCACAGAACAACACATCACCAGTGCATGCCATGAATTATATTTATAGAACATTGAATTAAGACGTTTCTATTGGGCCCATTGTACTAGTATAGCCAGCTGTTAGTCTAAGACGAATTCTGTCTGGTACGTTAGGAATATATCTAACTATTCCCGTATTTTAATAGCATGTCGGAAGTTAATAATTAATTTGTGTTGAGTTCATACAAATTAGATTTGCGTCAAGGTCTGAGTTGTGATGTACTACATAATACTCAGATGTTCCATCTTACTTGCTTAGAATTAGGTTATTGATATAATTGTATCAGTTACAAAATTAAGTATATAGATTTTTGTTTTTCTACCCTGAAGAGACTTTGAACCCACGACACCTAATCGCCCAGAAGAGCACAGTCCAGCTCGCTACCGATTGGGGTATTCCACTGTCAAAAAAAGACAGTGTCAGTTAGATGTTCTTTTAATCATCTAGACATAGATACTTCATTTGTGCTGATCACGTATTGCATCCATGTTCCTGCTCTTACGATTGTCGTTTTCGAATTAGGAGTTAACCATTCAAACATGGGACGCGAAGCGCATGCGTGAAATATGTTGCCCAAGTTATAGCTCCAGCTATACCTTGTATTTTCATATTATTTTATTATCATCAAGTGTCATCAGAAACACATGGTTTTTATAAGATTAAATAACATTATGGAAGCAATAGCTAGACTTGGCTAGCAGCTAATATAATTAAACGAAAGTAAGATAATTAAATGAGAATCAACGAAACTTAAAACCTATAGAGATAATAAAGGATAAGATGTTGTAAGGTTTAATATTTACCGTGACTTATATACGACATAATTATTATTTTTTTATTTTGAATAAAAAACATAGGTGAAAAGTGGGTGATAAGTCTGGTAATTTTCATTTAAAAACTTATTTTCCACCGAGGTGAAAATACTTTCAAAAGTGAAAAGAGGGTGAAAAGTCTGTTAGTTTTTATTTAAAAAAAACTTTATTTTCCACCAATTGAAAGTATTTATATAATTCTAATAATTTTCTATACACTACTCCACTTTTTAATTTTTGTCAATAATTATTCTTTTCCATTCTTTCTAGTCATAACTAGTGCAAAGTTGATATATTTCAAACTTCTTTAAAAACGAAATGAAAAAGGTTAGTAAAATTTTTCCCGCCTTGCTTTTATAACCACAGTCCTTAAATTTAACGCCATGTCTTCTATAATCAAGTCTATCAAGTCTGCTGTACACATGACGTGTTGAATCGCCTATAATCTCATTACTTTTGTTTTTGCCTTTGCCCTTTTAATGTTCAAACTGGTGTCGTTCTTATTGCAATCATTATGTAAACCTCAAATGTGTAATTATTGTGAACATTAGCTATAGATTTCGTCTAATGCATAAGTGTTTTGCTGTTGAATTTGATTACATTTAAACTCAAACAAGCATTTTAATACTGTACCAAACATTATTTACGGTTAGTTTCCTGGTACGGTAAAATAATATCATGAATGTAAAAAAGAACCTGTTATCGTTTTAAAATGTAATTTTATTCATCACGGGAGATAACTCATTAAATGTTTGTTTTTTATTCATGAAAATATGGACTCGGACCACTAAAACATTTTATGCTAATGATTGTATGAATTGAGTCCGTTCTATTTTTAGAAATCCTCTTTCTCCCTTCCTTTGGGGGTGTTTGCATGCCCATTTTGGACTAATTTTTGGTCTAGATTTGAAATTTGATGTCTGAAATTGCATTTTCTTTCAGAATTTCTGAGATAATGAGAAATTTAATTGGCGGAAGGTTATTTCTAAAAATAGTGGTTTTGTGTGCAGTGACAGTCAAGCGGATGTTGATAAATTGTAGTGGTTTACTTTCATTTTGTTTAGTTCAAAATTTTCATGGTCATGCTTTATTGGATTTTTGTACACAAACCAAGTATTGGCCTGGCTTTCATGTGGCATATAAGAAAGTTTTCAACGAGATTTCTGGAAAAAGTTCTAGAAGGTTGAATTTTGTGATTTAACATGGAAATAGATGGCAAATGAATTAGCGGACTAAGTCCATATAGAAAACTGGAAACTAAAAGCACACTACTTCCTCTCAGGGTGACCAAAAAGCGTGAAATTTTAAACGTGGCAATTTATTTAGTGGATATATCGTCTTAGATAAGACTTTATTCTCCTGTCATGGCAACTAGTAAGTCTACTGATGAATATATGTTTTCTTAATCTTTTTTTATATGCGTATATAGCCGTCGAACCTGTCTTACCGACCGTCTGTCCCCTTGTCTGCCTGTCCACAATTGTTGTGGCCACGATAGAGAGCTGCTTTCTTTGTGAATTTTATCGAAACTGGGTGTACGTCTTTATAGTCACCAAAGGATGAACCCTATTGAAACCCAATCGAAAAATACCTACTATGAGTTATTGTCCTTGTTCTTGAAAACGCGTTTGGCGTTGTTCTTGTTTTGTGGACAAGATATAATTTCTGAATTTCTTAAGTGCATGATCTTGAACTGCTTTCTTGATGGATTTTGACAAAACTTAATGTGAGTGTTTGTATTCACCGAAGGATGAATCCTATTGATAATCAGAAAAATTACTTTTTTACCGATAACTCTTGTCAACTTCCTTATCGAATTAACTACTATTACAAATGTGGGCGTGTTACGACGGTTATCGCTAATTCTTTTCAAAACATGGAATTGAAACTAACTTTTATAATTCCCCTTCAGAATTAATGGTGATTCAGCATTCCATGTTGTATAGATAGTATAATCTTTATCAAGGACAATGAAATCATTCCAATGTAAACGTGTGGGAATAATGGTAATCGACAATTAAACTGAAAGTAGCTAGAGGGTTGTTTAGGAGCGGATGTTTATAATCCAGACTCGGCATGCCGTCTCGCTTCCATATTTTAATGGTCTGGATCGGGATATGTAAGAGGCGTAAACCAACTCGGTCAAATAAAAAAATACTAAAATAGTCATTGTGCTATGTGGAGTCTCCGAGAGCGCCATCCGATCAACCTACTACTGAGGGTAGTTCAAAAATTGTAATTTTTGTAATATTTGTGATTTATTTGTGTTGGTTTTATTTCAATCCGTTTTTGCTTTGGGTTTTTTGGTGGGCTATTCTGGATGGTCTGAAATTATGATTTTACCTTGACACGAATGTTGGTTTGATCAGTCTTCTAATGTGATTAAATTTGATACTACATGTATGTGAAAGCCAAACTGTGTAGTCACACCAAGAGATACTTTAGTTTTATTTCATTACATGTCAATTTAGGCGCATGGCACTAATCAGCCACTAAAGTCTTGACCCTAGGTATGAATATTGGTTTGGTCAGTCTTGTCATGTTTTAATATGATTAATTCTGGCTGCTAGTCAAAGCTGAGGTCTCGCTGAGGATCATACAGGAGAGCTGATATTTCTTGAACAATCAATTACGAAAATGACTTTATTTCTACATTAATTGTACATCAATATTAATATCACGTGTATGTGTGTACTCTAGTTTACACTGAAATAATACCAATACACGCATGGGTGCTAATTGTGCATGTCAGAAGCGGAAGTAAATGTCTTCTAAATAATAATAATAATAATAATAATGATTTCTTGATTGAGAAACCCATTATTATAATCGTGTGTTGCAGTTGAAACAAAATGGACGCCAAGTTTAAAATACTTCCTTCCATGCATCCCAGTGGCATACTACTATCAATAGTCATTTCTAAAAAATCCGCTTAAGTTTTCTTTTCTAGTTGTTAGGCACCTTCCTTATCAAGATCGCTTCACATAGCTGTTTCATTTTGTTCTCTCGAAGGACGAACAAATGTCACCATTAGACCATGTCACACATACAAAATGCTAGTTCATAAAATCAAACTTTTTAAAGATTGTTGCGTGAAGCTATTCGAACGTACCTCAAACTTTTACTCTTATCGTCGAGAAACTTTTGGATTTTACAACACAATTCTTTCAAATATGCAATCCGTGGTCATATAAAAACTAAAACGTTTTGCTCAGTGCTTTGAAGATGATTCAGGCTTCATTTATCCAATACAATACGAGGAAAGAGAAATTGAGCAGTTTCATGGACGGTTCAAAGGTTTCTTATCAAATTCCGCTGGCTTTTCTGTCATTCTTCAGATCATCTGCTAATTTTTATTTATATGCGAACTGTTTATTGATTACTTATCATAGTTTAATTGTTTGCAATGTCCTTCTTACTGACTACACCCCGCCTTCATTAGCACTTAGGTTCAGAAGAGTGGTATGTCAAACTCCATTTATTTCATTTTCATTTCTTACTACTAAACCAGCTAAACCTTCTAACGCAATATGCATCTGATATCGGAATGCCTTAGTATTTCACTCTATAAGTCTAACTTGATTACCAATTAAGCATACACTTGGAATGAATACACAATATTCACCAACTTAGTGTCAGACATAATATACACCAAGTATCAATCAGACATAATATACACCAAGTGTCAATCAGACATACATACCAAGTGTCAATCAGACATACATATCAAATGTCAATCAGACATATACACCTATATTTCTGTAAGTGTGCCTTTCAGATCGCGATGTATATTTCGTGTAAGGTTCCATATTTTTTAGTTTATGAATATAAATGTGGAATTAGTCAAAAATAAAATTAAAGCACGAAACACTACTGAAACCAGCATACATGAAACATCTACGGCATGATCTCTGTGCGTCTGAAGTATTTTATTCGAAAGATCAAGGTAATCATTGTCAAAGTGTCTCCTCTTTAGGGCCTCAAAACCATATACACGTTAAACTGATATCGTAAAAACGTTTCAAAACTGTTCATTATTGCGCTGTTTTAGAATAATTGTCAAAATGTGGGAATTAATACATTAAACTATCCTTGGCCATTTGCTTCCATGCTAGCTTTCTCATAGCCTTGAATCAAGGTTTCTAAAATAAAACGGATCGCTTTCTTGTAGTTCGATTCCATAGAAGCCGTATACCTTTCTCCCAGTGTGTCCTTTACTGCAACTAGAAAAGGTTCTTTTATTAACTGAAATAATAAAGAAATTAAAGTACATCTTAAAACATTTGAGCCACCCACCAAGTACCAACATTTATTAAAATTGGAAATCAAGAACAGTCATGGGGTACCCTTCCGAAATACCAGGTGTCATGGTCAACTCGACATTCTGTTGTTCAATTTGAAAGCATGTGTCAATTGATTGACTTGTACCAGCTTGTGTTGTTTCTTTGAATCATGCGGTTGATGGGCCAAGTTATTGTCATAGAATTATCAAAGAAGGGAGGAAAGGGGGAGGGGCGGTTGCCACTGTACTGTAAACTGTAAAATTACCTCCTTTTTGGAACCTGTGTAAACTTACAATGATTCAATGAAACACTTACCAAAAACCATTCAGGTTTAAAACCAGAAAATCTGACATGGGTGGCTCCAATATGCGTTAAAGTATCAATGATTTGGTCAGCATCGTTAAGAGTTGTGATAGCCTCATCAATAGTTAACATGACAGCGGCAACATGACCTTTTAGTTTTTCATTCTCGGCAAAATCAGCTAATGTGCTGTCCGGATCTACTTTTAGCGTCTTGATGAAGAATTCTTTAACTATTTCGTGTTTCTCGAACAAACTGAAAATATTAATTTAGATATACTAATTGTTGCTCTGGGAAACCCTCATATAATTATATTTCCTTTACAATTTAAACATCAGTTTTACACTGGTTACATAGCCTTTACTAACATCGCAAAGCTTTAGTGACATCGCTCTTACGTCGAATTTGACGATTTTTTGATGAACGGTTTTTGAGTTATTACCCCGCAGGCTCTATATTTGTTGTGGGTGCTATGGAAGCTACAGTTTTCAATCAACTTTGATTAAATGGTGTGAGGATTGGAATAGATTATATTTCTTTCAAATTTGACTATTTTTCGATGAACAGTTTGCGAGTTATCGCCCTTGAATTAGCAAAATCGCATCAAAATTTAATATCCGTGCAATAGAAGCTACAAATGTCAATGAATTT
This sequence comes from Nipponacmea schrenckii, assembly GCA_030562195.1. Taxonomy (NCBI): domain Eukaryota; kingdom Metazoa; phylum Mollusca; class Gastropoda; family Lottiidae; genus Nipponacmea; species Nipponacmea schrenckii. The sequence goes on from CM060199.1 coordinate 6,490,665, forward strand.
TGATGAAACTTTACTGATGTGTGGGCGTTTGTTACCTATCCTGGCAAGCTATCTCTTACATTTTGATATGATATTGAAGCAGATTGAAAAATATGACAGGATGGATGGATATTTTGACACTCCAATACTACATCATTAAAGACTTGTTCTCGTATTATGTAGAAATTTATCTGGAATACACACTTTTGTACAAAGAAATATCCACTCACGAGATTCAAGAGAGGATTGTGTGGGACCATTATGATAGCATTGGTTAAAACGACGATAAAAGATTTTTGCCCAAAACAAAGAATTTAGAGCAAAAGAATAAATATTACATTAGATTTTATAGAAAAAATACGCAATTCGTTTTCCCTCGAGAGATTCGTGAGTTTAACAAATCTTTAGTGTCATTTTTGATAATTTATTTTAATGGAGAATAACACATGATTTTAAGAATAATTGAAACTTATGTATCAACCTTAAATGAATTAAAATAAGTTTTATTGCTTTGTACGTGTTCTGGGTATACTTTATAGTGTCTTTTAGAACCATTTCGAGATCTATGGATCTTAACACACCAAACCTATGACTCAAAACGTTGTGTCAGTGCAGTAATATCGCCATCCTAAGCCTCCTCAAAACCCACTAACTCAAATCTTATCATGCAAAACTATATGATTTCTTAACAGCAATTCCCCCGTAGTCTATTAGCATTAAATGCACGGCAATCTTGTTCATAGCAAATTCAAAACAATCTGTACTATGCTATAGGTACTATACTTCATTTTAATGTTTCCAATTTTAGATCAGAACAGATCCCGCAGATGCCCTATCCCTTTAAACTAACAGTGACACCCTCGGCTTGTTTTGGGGATATCAAAGCCTCACTTTCCTGAAATCAAAACCTTAAATAAATAGGATGTCTTTCCTGAAGTTCCAGGAAGTTTAAAACAATCCTTGACTTAAAAAATATTTGATTAAATTGCTGGCTAAAGAACTCCCTAAACGGTCCCATACAAATAAATTACATGTTTCATTCCCTTACTCTAAGGACGAGAACAAAGTTGAATGTTTTTAAAGTTGGGTCTTTGTTCATCAATGAACTTTATACTGGTGTCAAATTCTATAATCAAATAAATCTATTAAACTAAGTTATAATTCATTAAACTTGTAATTCGGTAACACACTTAGCAGTGTATTTCAATCTTAACTTAGTTTAATGAATATATCCTGTATTTAGAAATTCTATTCCATATAGTTTCGGCACCTAATGAATATATCCCCTATTGACCACGTTTGTCCTTTCTAAGAGGTATGTTCCTGAGAAAGACGTATATACGAGAACGCCCACTACCCCTTCAAATTGCTGGATTACCAGGATGTTTCTAACATTAATTATTATTAATTATAGATAATATGAACATCAAAACAAAATAAATGTATCGATATCAAATTATACTTTCATTGTTCGTATAAATCATATGTAGTTCGCTAATGTTCTTACACTATCATGAATAATATAGTAAACTATAGTACATTATTACACGATAGGTATCAAACGCACGTTTACGTAAACAAGTCGATAGGGACATACAAAATAATGCAAACAAAATAATACGTCAGACATAAAACAAGCCTATATTTCAACAAGTCTACCATATTCTTTCAATGATGGCACATACTTAACACCTTGGCACATACTGATAATGAATATTAATGGGTAGGTATGACAAGGAAGTGTAAAATGATACGAAATGAAAGTCCATATAAGGCAATATATGAATTCTATGACGAAAAGAATAATTACGATAGCAATAGGAATTTGCAAGGATACAGATAATATGACAAGGCTTGTAGTTACACCATCACATGACATCCTTGAGGCAACGAATCAGGCAAAGTTTTAAAAAACTAATCCTTATATCTTTACAAAATTTCATATCTTCCATGAAAGATTGGAGTCAATGTACAAGAAAAGGACGCAATACTTTAATGATTGTGATGGTGGGAGCTTCTAACAATACCATGTTCTGCCAAAAATAAGAACCGGAAAAGAAAGTTTTACAGCGGACCTCAACCAAGAACATCCAATTTTACAGCAGATTTTTATTTAATTTGAAAACTTGGCTCGTTCGATATCTCGAGTATAAATAAATAAATAAACAAATAAATAAAATGATTTAAGCATTCTCTAAATATGATAGAAACAAAACACGACCGAGAATTTTTATATGATAATAATCATCAGACATCTTTATCCGATTTCTACGAATTGTATACACGCCACTGGTGGTGTATTAGACATGATATCATCTGACCAGTATAAAGATAGAACGGTCACTGCCTAGCTGCCCTACCATAATACCTCATTGTATGACTTAATGAAGTAGTAAGTAATTATTATATCTATTAGTAAGTAATAGAACTATCTGTATTATTTGACAGTCGTATTAACCTCTTCCTAACTCAGGTGGAAACTACTTATTCTTTACATCAAAAATCTAATCAATCGTTACAAGATGAAAGAGGGTTCATAATCCAAAAAGTCACCGAGTTACCAACGTTACAAACTAAATTCTGATTAGTCATAGTTCGGTAATGAGGGAGACAAATATTTTTAAGAAAGATTGCAAATAAATGAACTATTTCAGTTCACGAAACAATTAAGCTTAAGAGAATTCGCTGAAAAGTTTTCAATCTTTTTCAACACTCGCGGGTCTTGAGCAATCATTTAAATCTCGCACCTTAAAATATTGGGGAACGATTTTATTTTTATAATTTTATAGACACTAAAATAATACAACAGGAATGCCTGTGGGTGGCTGTTTCTGTAAGGTGAAAAATGGGTACCCTGAAAATTCTGAAAACCGACAAATTTCATTACTTCAACTCAAACCATACTCATAATCCACTGCCCCTCCAGTTTTAACACAACCTAAACCCCTCCACCCCCCAAATCCCACTCCGAATAATCATCTGTGGTGATAGTTTACATCCACGGGCAGTCTGAAAAGCGTGTAACGTTTAATCAGAACATATTTCTACCCTATTTCCACTCATTAGTTTATTTACAGACTTATTTTATAGCGAGTTTTAATAGCGCCGAATCGATCAATGGTGATCAATATCCGTGACAAATTTCATTTGTGTATTGATATACGAGGTTGATAAGCGCTTAATTTGGATAATTCTAGAGTAATTATGTATTCTTATCCTAAAATCAGGCGAAATACATTCAATAATATACCAATATAATATAGAATCGTTATGTACTTTCATTAACACCTAATGGACGAATACATCCCGAAATAATTTCTCCCGCTTGTAGCCTGCTTCAATTGTAATTGATTATATTTTTGCCTACAATTAATATATCCAACACCATTCCAATAGTGCAAATATTTTGTTATTGTATTTGTTTAAGGCATTGGGATTAATAATCGTAGTCTTTAACGTACGTTACCCACGCGTGCCTTTCTCATTAAAAACATAACCTCAAACCCATCCAAACACTCAATATACAAGTGAACCGTTCGCTACAGCGAATGTTTTTTTTTTGCAGTCTAAATTCACCTTACTGATAAATGTTATATTGATTGTAATAAGAGCACTGGCATATAAATCTAATAAATTATTTCTATTCCAGTTCATTGAAATAAGGGAGGTAACACGATTTTATGTTAAAATATTCAGACTACAAAAACATCGATCAAGTTGATCTATAAATTAAGACAAAGGCATGTATGTTAGGTGATAAATATTAAGATAACGCCATTGAAGGACATGGGAGATAAATCGTCTATTCTACCTGAATACGCTCCCTTGTTACTCGGTTATTGTTAAATATTTGCGCTTATTCTGGTTTACTAGGTTTACCAAAGTGTTGATTTGTAACCATTTATAATAAAATTAACCTTGCAATCATATTTCTGTGATTTCTTGTGACGAAACAAGTATGAGATATTTAACTTGTGACGAAACAAGTATGAGATATTTAACTTGTGACGAAACAAGTATGAGATATTTAACTTGTGACGAAACAAGTATGAGATATTTAACTTGTGACGAAACAAGTATGAGATATTTAACTTTAACTTGTGACGAAACAAGTATGAGATATTTAACTTGTGACGAAACAAGTATGAGATATTCAACTTGTGACGAAACAGGTATGAGATATTTAACTTGTGACGAAACAAGTATAAGATATTTAACTTGTGACGAAACAAGTATGAGATATTTAACTTGTGACGAAACAAGTATGAGATATTCAACTTGTGACGAAACAAGTATGAGATATTTAACTTGTGACGAATATATTGTAGCCAAACTGACCATTACAGTACTGTGAATAATACATTCTGGTGGTCAACATCTTTTATACACCCATAAGTGTTATAAATGACGCCTAAAGTATGATTAATATCTAAACAATATTTTCCCACTGGCTGAATGTGAGACAGGACCCTGTCCTTGTGTATTAGACCTAAGTCTGAATTCTGATGTAAAATCAAGAGTTTTTTATTATTATTATCAGTCCCCCCCCCCCCCGTCAAAAATCCAGGAGGGGGACATGATATCATGTGCCCCCCCCCCCCCACAAATGGTTTGAGTAGGGTGTCTTTTGTAGGCGGACAATTTGGCATTCAAGAACATCAAAGTTCCGAAATTTTGCTCCTTCGGCGACAGGGGAACAATTTGTTCGTTTTCTGCACTCACTCTTTAGAAGCGTTGTCACGAAGTCGCTGGCATATTTTCGTCAATCATGTCATGTAATCAGTAAAATTGACGGACCGCCACAGAAATTAAGGTTGATAGTTTGAAAGGTATCGGTCGCCTAGCACCCTATCGGGCCTACCCCGCCCTGTGGAATACATTGGACACGGGTAGAAAGCGAATCGCACGGGCGTAAAAATAATCTCTGTTGACAGAAGGGGGAACATAAGGGTATTTGTCGAGCGAGTCTGAAATTAGCGGCGAATATTGTATTGTGTTTTATATGTTGAATAAATATTTAAAAGATAAAAAAGGGGCAATTGGGCGAAAACATAAGATAGTGTGCACCCTATATTACCGGATCTCGAGGAGCACGGAATTCTTATCGTCAATTCTTCTTTTCTTTACAATATTATTTGATGACAGAAAAATTCAGAAACATGCAAGATGGTGCTTTTCTTTCAATAATATTCCGAAGAGCTATACAGAGACGGTGTCACAAGCTCAACTGAAACGTTCTCATGTCAACCCCTTTTGAGTTAATCCTGAGTACGCCACTGGTCCCCCCCCCCCACATTGAAAAAGCGATCTGCGCCCCTGATTATTATTATTATTAATGTTGTAATAATTGTATTTACCAAGACTGAACTGTCATGACAGCTTGACGACGTGCTAAAATGTTATAAATGAAATGCAATGCCTGTGTATAAAACTCAATAATTGGATTTCGAACCAAGTATCATCTGGACATTATTTTTAATAGTTCTATAAACGTGAACTTGGTTGTTTCGGGTCAATCCTATAATAATCCTATGCTGCTCAATCAACCAGACACTAGTTATTAAATGATTTGTATAATGACAATAAGATATGAAGCATATAATTTCGACCTTCTATTATGATGTAGGCCAGAAGCCTAATTCTGGATAACGTACTTCAGCCGATTTTTTGTTCAGTCATCTGATGGGTCATAAACTTAAATTGATTCATATTCGCGAGGGCGTATAAAAACACTTGTTAAATCAAATCGACAAATGGTCATGGAAGCAGGTAATATAAGTAAAAAAGGTTGAATACTCCGTAGATAATCTAGGACCTGTTTCACAAAATTTTAACAAAGATATACCTCAAGGCTTTAAGAAATACAGTAACCTGATTGGTTAATAAAAACTAAATTTTAGTGATTGACCAATCTGACCATTGGAACATTAAAATCATAAAAAAAAAGTTAAGTTTTCGTGAAACAGGCTCCTGTCTGTTAGTGGCTATCGACGTTGTTAACAATTTTTAAGTAACATACAATAACAGACAATACAAAATTTAAAACGAAGATAAAAACGAAGATACGGGAGATAATGATTATCTCGAACCATTCTGAAGATCAACGTAGTCCTATTGTAATCTACAAGAAATTTGCATACTTTTTGTCTACCTTCATTAGTCCAATCAACAACGATACGTTGTGATATCAAGATAATCATATCATTTTGATTTTCTCTCCGATACAGATGGTTTTTAATTAGTACTAACTTGTAACTTATTTCACAGAAATTTGTAGGTAGTTCGTCTGTTCATCGAACCATTTCGGTTCATGATAAAACCATGATTAAAATAATTTCAGGCATTTTAAAATAATAAAGTATGGCGTTAAAATATAAAGGTTTCCTCTCGATTACACTGACAAGATCCAGAATTATAGATGAGCAAAATAAAATGAACATCTAAATATGAACATTTATTAGATTTGTTAATACCTTTATCGTCTTGGCAATGCCTTCATCAGAACAATTATTGTTAAGCTGTGTAATATATGACTTAACTCGCACTTAATTTGCCTCTATTTCCTAAAAGAAATCATATCGCGTGACAACAAATTAATACTCGGTTTTAACTCTCCATTTTTAAATGAAATAAATGGAGTTATACGTCCGCTATTTTACTCTTCTGCACCTTTGGGCTAATGAAGACGGATAACTGCACAGTGTACAATGAGGGAAAATTTGCCAGGACAGCGGCATTAGCCTTTGAACATTTTTATTAATTTTCAAATGACTAAACTGTTTATGTTTAAGAGCATATATTTATTACTTTTTAAGCAGATGATATATGTTTTCATATTAATCATAGTCTTTGTCAATGTGAAGCGCGTTGAGATGTTTTATGTAATGCGCTATATAAGAATAAATTATTATCAAATCATAATTAGCCTACTCTATTTGCGATGTCCAACTGTCCAGGAATTTTTAACATGCACAGCATAAGGCCTCTGTTTATTGTCCCATCCAAACGACTAGACGTTTTTTCCATGTCAGTCCCATGGACCTTTTCTTATCAAGAATATATTTGATATTTTATTCAATGGGGATTTCTGAAAGGATTGAAAAATGAGATCATTACAACAGAATTTATCCCGATACGTATTATTTTTAGATCCACTAGTTATACCTTTCTGTTAGTCAATCGATTCTGAATTTAGATTAATCACGAGAACTGGCCTACCTGCCAATTTCTATCTGATATATAGTCCTATCCATCATATTAATACAATATATAACCAATATATGAGTTATAATGTATATCATAAACCACAGTGGAATGGCATTGACATAACACGAATTCCAGAATCTAGAAACTGTTAAATGTCTAATTATCCATTCTTACTGAATGTCAAAAGTAAACTGAGACAACAACAATATGAAATACAAACTAATATAGGGATTATAATTTTTGTTGAAGTCGTTTTGGAATATACTTTTCCGTAAATCGCACAGTAAATGCTGCATAGTAAAGGATGATAACTTGGCGGTCCGTAAATATACAACCTATCGCAGAATATCATCAGATTTTCCAGTAAAGTTATTCACTCAGCAACACAATAAAAGAAAGGCAACTGTTAAAGTTAAATACTAGAATTTAAAAAGATTTTTTTACTGATTGTGACGTTACTCACAAAATTTTCTAGAAATTTGAGGATATCTTACCTTAAAAACATCAGCATGCCAGCCTGAGAAATATTCCGACTGATTGCCTTCCAAGATTTCCCTAATCCAAATTTCTGTCTACCTGTCAGAGGAATCCGTGGGTCGTCTACAAATTGTTCTACTTCAACCTTGGCTGGTGCAGGATTGGTTTTCTGAATGTCATGGCATTTGCAACCACATTTTATTGTTCCATTGGAATTGATCTCCTTGGTGGCAGAACACCCCATTATGTCTTTACCCGCATGGAATTAACAGTTTAGGCGTAGAATGATGTTGACGAAATTGTGATTAACGGAATTACTTGTACGATTTCAATTGAAGGTAGCCAAATTTGGTAGGTCACCGTTTATAATGTATATTTCTGAAGTTCGTGCAGTAAATAGTCTTTGATACTTTAAAACTTACTAATAAATCACAAAACGAAAAAGTTTAAAGGAAATATAAAATTAACGTCTTAAAATTTCTCCCAAAATGCGTCCAGTTATACTAAGCCAACAAACGTAATGTTCTTTTTTGGCGTTGAATTGGTTAATTACTGATTATATCCGGTGTTGCATAGTAGGAGGTGTAAAAGCCGGATTCGCTCGGAGCATTATAAATAGTACTTAACTAATATCTCAATCTTATATCGTAATTCGGTCAATATCAGGACACAAATGACATGAGTCGAACACAAATCGTCAAATATATGCCACATCAATTAACCTCCAGTAGATTGCACAGTATCTTTTAGTAACATCAATTAGTCTTTTTCCTGTATAAGTCCCCGGTGCACACTTTCAAATCATTAAATAGTTTCAAACATCAAAACACAAGCATTAAAGTCAATTTTTGCTTATCATTCATGGTTTTATAACACATACTGTGTAGTTAATATTCCCATTCGTTCTGATTCCACTTTTAATGCCCAGAGTAATTAGTCCAATTACTGCTTTACGTTTGTATTACTCTTCATTTCTCATTAGACATGACAATGAGACCACGTTTATACCTATGGAAGGGATACAGATAGATCGCGGTTTCACTGCAGCACAAATTCTTACTTATTGATTTTATCTGCTTTTATTATCTGCAAAATTCAGAACATTTCAAAGTAAATAATATTCAAGGCTATATACACATCAAAGTTATTAACGCTTTCGAAAAAAATCTTCATAATAAAACACTGCACGATATACCATTAATATCTAGTTTTTTTCAAAGTTTCTTTATCACTTGTTATAAAACACATCCTACTCTAATAAGTAAATATTTCATTACGATTTCTCTCTATATATTCCAATAACTAACATATATGACGTGGTTTCATCAATTTTAGAAGTTATCGGCCTCGTCCTTCAAGACTTACAATACGTTAATTAAGTTTTAAAAGTATTAATTAGACCTGAACATGAAATTAATCCAATGATTTAATTACTCGCGTCGTTGGTATAAGATAGATACATCCTTGGACGAGATATAATAGATTTTGAAGGTGTCTATCGAGTTAAAATCTGGTCTATGTATTTCATTACACCTAACGCTCTTTTATCATCCATATGGAACTTGTTGTTTAAGACGTTACCATAGAAACCTAATCCCTTTATTTGATAATTCCCTAGACTTTTAAAAAATGTACATGGTAATAGAAAATTAATCTGATTGAACAATTGTCAGGATTCTAACGCTATTACATAGTGTTTGATTGTACTTTTATTTTCAAACTTTCTGTCAACAAAGAACGACTTTTCCAAGCAAATTAAAAATGACGAACAAATGAAATTATTACGTCGTAACTTTATTTAAACCAGTCAATTATTTGAACAGTCATTTTAACTCAGCAGGCAGGAATTAGAACACTCTATAAAAAGATAAATTGACCGTTTCCTATAGTTTATCAGACCGTTACCGAAGTTGTTCTTTCAGACAGACACTGATATCATCATAAATTCCCTGTTGCTTATTTCTATCAATTTCCCAAAAAGATATACAAGGTATTAACCTTCCTGTGTACGTGCAGTATTGCTATTTTCTCCAATCAACGGAACACATCATAACGAGTCTCGAAATAATACTAGAATTCCATAAAAAAAATGATTACTGATTACTGACAACAGACAATTACGCCAACCTAGGAATACAAATAAATAATAAAGAATTAATAACCCAGATCAAAGTGGAATATAAAACAGCACCAGACAACGAGTAAATAAAAAAGTAAAAATACAGAGTACAATTATTATTGTGGTTCGTGTCCGTGAGCCTCTCCAAACATGCGACGTCCCAGAGTACATTAGACCAATGCGCAGAACTCAATCCGTGACGACCACTTCCACAACTTCAAACTGAATGATATGTTAACTATTCAAAGAAAAGGGATCCAGTAATAAATCTATATTCTATATTCATCTGAAAACATCAGCTCAAGTCACATTACGTCGGATTCACAGTAGCTATTAAGCTAAATCTTTCATCAGTACGACATGTTCGTAATATTTGGATGATGTTACAGCAGACGATCTGCAAAAACAGGCGTATAGTAATTCCTATCGCAACATTCACAAAATGAATTATCTTGTTCCGCGATGTTATGATCATAGTCATTGAAGACCAAAGCAAGGGAGCGACCTCAGATGTTAATGTCACCTATTCCATATAAAGGATGATTTATGCACTGTCAAATAGCCTACCTCTTCCATGTATATACGTGCATCATAATAATAATCATCAATGATACAACAGGACAAACGGCCCGGAGACCTTTACACAAGTAATGAATGATCTATTTATAACAAATAGTAATATACACCCACTAAATATATATGTCGTAGAAGACTGATACCTGCAAGAAACCATACAAGATAAACTGTTAAGAAGAGACTTCGGAATATTGTATTTTTCATTATTCTTTTAACCAGACAAAGATTTTATTAAAACCAATGACATGTACCCAACCGCTATGTATGCTGAGCCCGCATATACCACATCGTGTGCAAACAACCCCCCACGTAAAACTCCATTTATTTCGTCAATTTATTCATTTCATCATACATATATATGTAAAAGATGCAGTGGCGGAGCCAGGTTTACGTCCCAGGGGGGGGGGGGGGGGCGAGATTTCTGAGGTTGCCCGAATTTCGAACTTAGTTATGAGAGTTTACTTCGAGAGAAACACTATTGTTATTGGCAGAGTATTTTAAATCTTTCTAGAACACATGATACTACCCCCTTAGGAGATCCATAAGTATTCAGTTTAATTTACGGGATGTACTGTTTTCACCCGATTTTGAATGAGATTTTCGGCTAATGGATATGTTATGTTTGTATGGATTTTATCATTTCGATTTTTTTTTTAAATTTCAATTATCATAGATATCAACTTTAGTCATACATAGCTTTTCTCCTTTTTTTTCATCGTTGAAAACGTCTGAATGACTTTGTCGAAATCAACAACAGGTGTTATTCTAACGAAATTTCACTCTGAAATGATCACAGCTAGAGGACACGCAATGTTATGTGATTATAATGATAATTATGATCTTTTTTCCAAGGGAAGTAAGCTAGGGAACTCATGTGTTTTTAGTTGAAACCTTATCAAACTTATTTATTTTACATTTTTTTATTGGTGGAATAATAGTTTAGAACTTTTTTTTACACAAAAAACCCAAAGTGATTAAAATGATCTATTTTCCAAGGGAAGTAAGCCAGGGAACTCGTGTGTTGTTAGTTGAAACCTTATTAAACTTATTTATTTTACATTTTCTTATTGGTGGAATTTTTATTGATTTATTTGATTAATAAATGATCTATTTTCCAAGGGAAGTAAGCCAAGGAACTTGTTAACTTTTTAGGTGAAACCGTACCGAATTGTCTTAATTTAAGGCAATTCGGGCACCGATTTCCATTTTTTTTAACAAATATTGTATGTCATACAATATTTATTGAAAAAATTGAAATATGTGCCCGAATTGTCTTTTTTTGGTTGTGTAAAAAAAAGTTCTAAACTCTACTTTCGGGCTGCGATTTCAATTTTTGAAATATGTAAAATATAATCATAGCAATGACATTCGGGCAGTGATTTCGATCCTTAAATAATATGAATTATGAAATATTATTATAGGAGAATAAAATTGGGCTATCAATTTAAAAAAAATACAGTTATAGTAATATAGGATATTCGGGCAAAGATATGAATTCATTTTTAAATTCCAAAAAAAAAAAAATTGGGCCGTTAAAATTTTTTTTTTTAAATGCCTTGCCCGAAAAACTAGCCTTTAGGGCTGCGAGGGGGGGGGGGGGGCTGCCCCCCCTGCCCCCCATGTGGCTCCGCCACTGAAAAGATGGCGATGCGCACCGAATTAAAACATTTCGCGTCTAAATCTAAACATCGCTTTATGCTATTGTCAGTAATCACAAGCGAAATTGTATTATTTTTATGAAACATAAAAAGAACAAAATGTTCCTGCTTCTATATATCTTATAAAGAATATAGAACAAATATTGCTTGTCTGGGTCAGGTAGGGAATTTATTAGACTTAAACCAACTGCAGAGTAAAGTAGTATCATAAAATATTAAATAGTTGTGCAATAATTGCTAATATTGTCTACCTTCCTCGGGCTTCAAGCTAATTATCTTCTGTGTAGAAAGACTAATTAAAGAGACACGTTCGTTATGATTCGGGGTTGATTATTTGGGATACACCACCCGTTCCTCGGAATTATCGGCATTAAGGTGGTTATACGAACTATTGGTTGAAAACGAAAGTAGAACGTAACAGATTGTACCATTCTAATTTTATACAGTATGATAAACATATACATTAGTCTACATCAATAAATTGAAATCAAAATTTTCATAATATGCACATAAATATCTTCGCTCAACTTAACTGCTTTGTTTGATAATAGTTTTGTTTTCCAGCAGCGAATGATCGCATTTAAAATAGATCTATTTTTTTAGTATGAGATATTAAAAAAACTCTAAAACGCCTATTATTGACAACTAAATTGATAGGAACATAAACAAGCCGTAACCTGTTATCAGTCAATGGATCTGTACAAACAAATGGTTTAAAGGTGTATTCCGTACGGGAAGTGATCTTGGACCCAATTACACAAGTGATTTAACTTAGAGGATTCTCATTTCCGATCGAGCTCATTGTAATATAACCATCCTTACATCTATCTGCTTTCTATGCCGGTAAATCAATGTTTTCCGATCGTTTTATGAATTCAGAGTAATGTACTTCCAGCTTTGTTTATGCGGGTGTCACAAATTGATGCTGACAGCGTTGACACCACCATTCCCCCAATTTAATTCCGGGTGCTCTTTTTGTGAAGCCCGTCTCTATCAAATGAATCATAGAAAAATGCCTACCATTAATGATATACAACTATTGATTTCATTCGATCAAAAGAATCAAAAAATATTAGTATTACTATTAAAGATAAATGAGGTTCAATTCTTGTGTAGGTTGAGATAATTAACCTTCGGTTTTCCCAGTCAGGTTGCTGGTGGGTTGGGCTGACCGTGGATAGCTTCTTATCTTTGGAATGTGACCATAAACTCGAGGCCTAGTGTGCTACAAGCTGTGTTCATTTGAAATGACAAATCCCTCACTACTCACCTCAGAAACATAACCATACCGGCCTGTGTGATGTTTTTCCGGACTCCTTTCCATGATCGTAATAACGCCGATAAATTATGATTAGGCATGAGCACTCGTGGCCCATGATGGTAGTCGATGGTAGCAGAGCACCCCATAGTAACACAAGATAGAAATTTTATGTTAAAATTCAAAGTCCTGACGGGAAATCCAACAACTTCTATAGGTTAATCGACAAAGATAAAGGATTATTTAAACCTGAAGCAGATTTTCAAAAACATTCGATCTTCACACAAAATCCGAAAACAAACTTAACTTTGATAAAATTTTATCTCAAACTGACGTCAATTTTTTAAATTATTGTGTTAATATCTGATCGGAAATCGGAAGACAATTTCCATGGCAATATCAACACCTTAATAAATGAGGACCACTAGAAAATTACAGCACGATTTAAAAGTGTTAGGGATAATTACCTTGTATAGTTGAAATGTTTGTAAAACAATATAAAAATTGAAATTACGAAAGCATGTGCCAAGGAGAAAATTCATTATCACCAGATTTAATCTGATTCAAGCTCCAGATATTTCATTGTCAATCTACTTAAAATACAATACAGCACTAGATATTTCCTTGTCAATCTAGTTAGAATATAGATCCATTTATTTCATTGTCAATCTAATTAAAATACAATACAGCACTAGATATTTCCTTGTCAATCTAGTTAGAATATAGATCCATTTATTTCATTGTCAATCTAATTAAAATACAGCACTAGATATTTCATGTTCAAGCTAATTAAGATACAGCACTAGATATTTCATGTTCAATCTAATTAAATACAGCACCTGATATTTCATGGTCAATCTAATTAAAATACAGCACTAGATATTTCATCGTCAATCTAATTAAAATACAACTCTAGATATTTCATTGTCAATCTAATTAAATACAGCACTAGATATTTCACTGTCAATCTAATTAAATATAGCTCTATATATTTCATTGTCAATCTAATTAAAATAATTTCATTGTCAATCTAATTAGAATATAGCTCTAGATATTTCATTTTCAATCTAATTAAAATATAGCTCTAGATCTTTCATTGTCAATCTAATTAAATACAGCACTTGGTATTTCATTGTCATCTTATTAAAATATAGCTCTAGATATTTCATTGTCAATCTAATTAAATACAACACTAGATATTTCATTGTCAATCTAATTAAAATACAGCACTAGATATTTCACTGTCAATCTAATCAAATATAGCTCTTTATATTTCATTGTCAGTCTAGTCTAATTAAAATAATTTCATTGTCAATCTTATTAAAATAAAGCTCTAGATATTTCATTGTCAATCTAATTAAATATAGCACGAGATATTTCATTGTTAATCCAATTAAAATACAACTCTAGATATTTCATTGTCAATCAAATTAGAATACAACTCTAGATATTTCATTGTTAAACTAATTAAAATATAACTCTAGATATTTCATTGATATTCTGATTTAAATAAAGATCTAGATAATTGATTCCACTGATTATCTTTGAATTACTTCGTCAAATGTGATCAAAATACCGATTTAGATAATACGCTACCGTTATTTTCTGTGATTGACATCACTTAATCGGATTAAAATATGGATGTAAATAATTCATGTTGCTTATTATTTGCGAATTACATCGCTCATTCTCATTAGGAGATACAATAAGTAAATAATAATGGCTATGTGTAATCCCTAGAGTGTGTTTCGATTGGAGATATTACGGTAAGAGCATTAGGAAATGCATTAGAAAACAACAGTCATATAACAATGGATAAACCTACAACATCATTCCATTCCAGTGAGTGCAGCACAATACCCTGCTGTAAGTTCCATACCCCTTTCTTCATTGCATTATGTATTGAATATACATTATACCGAAAATACTAGAAGATTTAACCGACTCTGACAATGACATGTTTGGTGTTTAAATATAAATTTAACTTACTACTGCTTCTTTAAGATACATGTATATAAGAAATTGGTCATTACATAAGTTCGTATATTTGCATTCAGTATTATATTAATTTCTAAGACAATAAGTCAGGGTGGAATGACTCGTATTGTCACGTTCTGTTTGTGAAATAAACTATGATAATTTTGACTAGGGTGGCTTCGATTAATTCTCAGTGGTTGAGTTTCAGATATTGGAGACATGACGTATAATCATCAGAGCGCATGTCGAAAATATGTCGAAATGTGCTATATTCACACCAATTTCAACGTAAAGTAAGTTTTGGATCGGCAATGTTGCATCGTGATCAACGCAGGACGAGAAGTTCGATTCAAATCTTACACGATAATAGCGGTGACAGTCTCCCGAAGTTATGTTATGTCTAAAATAATAGAACGTCTTACAATCATAATAGATTATTTTAGAAATGAAGTGAATCTTATCTAATCCAATAGAAGTCACCATTTGATATTAAGTTTGACTTACCTAAGAAACATGACCATCCCAGCTCCGCCAATATTTCTACTCACAGCCTTCCACGATTTAAACAGAGCAAATTGACCTCGACCACATATAGGTATTCGCGGATCGTCCTTGAAATCGATCAGTCCGCTGTTTTTAATCGGTGGGCTGACTTGCTCTCCTTGACACTTGCAGCACCGCTTCTTAGAACCTCTATATTCAATTGTTGCTGCACATCCCATGGTAGTGGTCCTGTAGTACTTGAGGTTCCTTCTATATTATTGCCTGTCCGAACAAAACTTATAGCATCGCTTCTAAGAGCTTTGGTATCCAACTACTTGGTCGTGTCATTGTATTGCCTTTGGACTTGATAATTGATAATCAATTGGTTAATTTAACTTTGATTTTCAAAGAATTATCCAATAATTAACTGAATGACTTTTCCTGATACCTCACGGTATCGTCATCGTCTTCGGAAGAACAGAGCTATGGCTTCTGACGATTTGCTAATCTGAATTAAAATATCCTTTCGCAATACGTCTTTTATTGCAGCTATTCGATTTCGTGTCGTACCTTTATATGAAGACAATCGACATATATTGACTGTTATCCTATGAATATTTCCATAAATAAACTGGCCATCAAACGCAACAACATAATATCAAACATGACTTTTTGCCAATCTGAATATAACTATCCTTCCGTATTTTGTTATATTTCTCTTAGTTCTGTCGGGATATGTTTTATTGGAAGACAATTATTTTGCCCTTCTTGGCATCCAAAATACCAGGTTTCTGTTTTAAAGCTATTATTTTCAGAATGAATTAGTATACATGCCAATTATGTTACTAGACTGTCTTTAGATATATGTCACCAGCTGAGAAACATTTATTTGAAATCAAGTCTCTAGCTTTACTCGTCAGTTTAGTTCACAACGATAACCTTATTCCACCAATAAGGTATAAATAATGTTAGACAGTAACATTATGACAGTCATCCAATAGTCTAGACTAATAAAACAAAATCACAATGTCCAGGCTAATCAAAACAAAACAATTGTCTGTACTTTCCAATATATCAAAATTAAAATTCAAAGTACCGGTATCGCTTTTAGTTAAATTGTCAAGTTTTGTAAAACGCCTTTGGGTATTATCATCAAAAGCCACGAACAATTAGTCGAGACCAAACACGAAGATAACAATCACAATTTAACTAATGGTAACCATGACAAATACCTGTACATACTTTCAAAAATTCCCTTTAGACATCTACTTCCAGTAAAGATTATTGTATCTGGGTGAATTTGAAAGTATAAAATACACGTGATATGTTCTCGACTGGAGACCTTGAAAACGGATACACTAAACTCATCAATATATCATTTAATGTATTTGTCTCTAGCAATTAAACGATTATTGTAGATGTTATATAATCTTCCTAACAATAAACAGTTT
This sequence comes from Nipponacmea schrenckii, assembly GCA_030562195.1. Taxonomy (NCBI): domain Eukaryota; kingdom Metazoa; phylum Mollusca; class Gastropoda; family Lottiidae; genus Nipponacmea; species Nipponacmea schrenckii. The sequence goes on from CM060199.1 coordinate 6,507,849, forward strand.
ACAGACTTTTTTTTTATAGAATTCGTACCAAATGATAGTGTTCTCCTTGTGTTTTCTGCGTGATTCGTTTATGTACTTGAGAAGGTCATTCAGACTTGAATATGTTTTCTTGGATATAGACTTGCGGCGTTTGGACAGATCATACACGTGTGTCACAAGTTCACTCCGTTCTCAGGAAGCCTGTTTTAGTCGTCTTTGTTTACAGATTTGGTTCGTGATGTTCCGACGAACAACAGTTGAAGATTAGACGTAACTGCTTCTCCCGGTATGGTTTACCTTACAGGTCTTTGTTCACTTTTTCTAAGTTTCTATTCTCCATTGTAGTTAATTGTAATCTTTCTCACTATAGATGACAAGTTAACGTTGCTTCCAATGGATGCTGATATCATAAAATAGGGTATTTGTTGGATGCAAAGTAGTTGTTGGTAGATGACAAGTTAACGTTCGTTTCTAGTGGATGCAGATATTACAATTGGTTAGTTAGTTGGTAGATGACAAGTTAACGTTCGCTACCATCGGATAGTGATTTCGTTTACTAGGTTGATGTTGTAGATGACAGGTTCACATTGCTTCCAATGGATGCTAATATTATAAAATAGGGTAGTTGTTAGATGCAAAGATGATGCAAATATCACAAACTTTGTAGTTGTTGGTAGATGACAAGTTAACGTTCGTTTCCAGGGGATGCTGATATCACAAACTAGGTATATGTTGGTAGATGACAAGTTAACGTTCGCTTCCCTTGGATAGTTATATCGTAAACTAGGTAGTTGTTAGTGGATGTCAAATTAACGTTCGCTTCTAGTGGATGCAAATATTACAATTGGTTTGTATTTGGTAGATGACAATTAACGTTCGCTACCATCGGATAGTGATTCAGCAACTAGGTAGATGCTGGTAGATGACAAGTTAATATTCGTTTCCAGGGGATGATGATATCACAAACTAGGTATATGTTGGTAGATGACAAGTAAACGTTCGCTTCCAGCGGATAGTGATACGGCAACCTAGGTAGTTGTTGGTAGATGACAAGTTAAAGTTCACTTCCTATGCTGATATCACAAACTTGGTAGTTCTTAGTAAATGAGAAGATAACGTTCGCGGAATTCCTGCAGATATTGAAATCGAATAGACTCAGACCACTTATATGTCCAGCTTATCCTAAGACCATAGAAAAATACTCGTAATATTTATAGAAACAGTTGAAGTTGAAAAAGAGCTATGAACTATAATCACACTGGGACATTTACATTTACAATCCAAACACATGACTAATAATTAACATGTACATGTATATCCTTTAAAACCAATAATCAGATGGTAAAACAACAGTATTTTATATTTCTAATAATGAGAAAATGAAAGTAGTCGATGCTAATACCTGCTGAAAGAGAAGCATGGGATTTCAAAAGCTGTAATCAACGTACATTAGCTTGGTTCGGAAATGGTGAAATGCATTATCAGGTATCATAAAAAGACACATATTAGAACACCACGACACAATTGTATTAAAACAGAGCTGAATTGTCGTCTCTTATATGGTGCATTCGAGTGCGAATCCTTCCAAGGTTTACCTGTGTACAGCGAGCAATTCCGTTATTATATCAACAAAAATGTGATAACCACCAGTTAAAGAGCCGCACTCATCGATGGAACAAGTGAATACAAAACTTGCAATTGAATATTGGTTCTCCTTGGTAATATTTGGTTTATTTGAGTTTGAATCCTTCAAAAGTTGACCTGTGTCCAGCGAAATATCCCGTTTAAGTTGGTCACTATATACAACAATGTGATAACCACCTAGTTAAAGATACGAAATTTTCAACGGACGAAGTTGAATCGTGGTTGCCTCTGGTAATATTGGTGCTTTAGTGTTCAAATCCTTGCAAAGTTGACCTGTGTCCAACGAGAAATCCGGTATGAAACTGGTCACTGTTAACAATGAAATAACCACCAGTTAAAGAGAGCAATTATCGATGGACGAAGTGAATTAATTACTGCCCTATAATCAACAATTTAATCATTTTTAGCTCATTACATTCTAGTTTATTTCTTTATGAATTATTGAAATAATAGTTGTTACTGTAATCATCAACCGTACCCTGTGGCGAAAATCAATACCAGCACCCGCAATACGTGATTTAATATTCACCATTACATAGAACTTTCAAAGGAATATCTTTAGAAAACCTCTTAATTAAAACTAAGGATTATGGATTATAACGACCCGATGCGTTTCATATTTTAGGAATGTTTGTGAATTAAGAGATTCTAGAAAAGAAAATTCAAATCGAAGCAGAAGAAACTATATAATTAACCTGAATTCACATATTTCCTTAAATTACTCATCCGAAACGACGGTGTCACGTATTTTACGTCTATGTGAAGGAATCAGGCGCAGTCTGACAAAGATTCATTTCGAAACCTTTCCAGTAAAAGAGGGGGGGGGGCGGCAAACAATAATTACAATTTTAGAACACCTGATGGTATTTCTCTTTTCAGGAGTTTACTGCTATTCTATTATTACCACCTGATTAAAACGTGATTTCGTTAATGGAATGATATTGTTTGTAAAGATTTTAATTTCAATAAAGAGATAATTTTATTTTCGCGTTAAGTATGAAATACATGTCTCCACACAAACCTAAATGAATGTGCTCATGCTGAAAAAAAAACTTTAAGACATCGACTGTAAGACAGTTTGCAAAACATATGTCCTAAGAGTCCCCTGGGGTTTGAAAACGTTTCTCATTAAAATGCTTTAACGTATATCGGTTTGTCACGTGATCAATTGCGATTACACACCAATAATACTAATAAGAACAACGTTTAACTCTTGATGATTAATATAGGTATATTTTTTAGCAGTTATTAACGACGTGATATCATAAATAATTTTACATATATTATACTCTATTTTGTAATATAAAATAAGTGCGTTGAGGGAGGGGTTATTATGGAATTATCTACTCGTTCTCCTGATGAAAAACGGATTTAGCTGTAAATCCACAAAGGTTGGAGTCTAAGCCTAGCATTACTATTTAAGCTGATATTCTAATAATGGAATTCAAAACATCAGACAAAACAAAAAGCTTTAGATTACTTCCCTTGAGTTGTATAATGTACATATTCAATTTTTTTTTCAAGTGTAACACAATAAGTTGGCTTTTTGATTTAATGATGAGCAGAAAACTAACGAATGGTTCTGGAATAACAAACAAGGACATTAGGCCGTGGATTGTGACTGTAAAATGTGCTTAAAAATGACTTTTTGTAGCACAACCTGGAGACTACTTTTTCTCACCTGGGATCTCTTCATATATGTTGTAGCATACTAAAAATAATGTTCCCACTTTCAGAAAGTGCAACAACTTCATTTTTCAGGCTTTAAAGATGCGCACTTTTGTCTTACTCCCTTCACATTTCATGATTTTCACCTAGCTATAAAACTACATCTGCAAATTGGAGAGGCATGAAATTTTCAGGAATTGTTGGATATATGATATAGATTCCACTGGTGCAATTAATCAGTTCATAAAAATACACGATTTCGTAATAAAATGCTGAAATCCGCAGAACGCGCAATAAAGGAAACACATTTCCGTCTAAAAAATATTAAGATCAAATATTTGGTCTTAAATGCAATCAAATAGGCTTATCAGGAAAACTTGCAATATCTACTTGCATAAAAACTTGTAGCCGATTAAATTTATAGAAAGGGAACATTGCCAAATCCAATCTATATTTCTAGATTACATAAAGGGAGATAATCAACACTGAATACATTCATTGTAGCAGCTTTAATATGACCTATTAATTTAATTTAGACTATCAATTTTCACATTTAACAGACAAACAAAATACATCAAATCCCTTCATCATAGGAAACTATCTCAACCATCGCTTCGGATCCAGTGAGTTTACAAATTTGACAGCTATCACTAGAACACGAATCAGTACATGAAACATTCGAAGAATATCATCACCATGTCTTTGTTTCACAACCTTTATGGCATTTACAATAAATAATTTTTAGAATAGACGATGGGACAGGATCTATGTCCAGACTCGGTTCATCAGATTTTCAGAGTATGATAGATTTAACCACTTCAGCAGATATATATCATTAGCAGTTGTTGGGCAAGGTCCCTCCATTTCACTGTATTGTTGTCTTCACAGCATTGCTCAGAATATAACATGTACAATGCATTAACATCTGAATGTTGAGTGGTGAAGGGCTATGTACCATGATCTGTTTCCATATAAATGTGTCACTTAAAGATGGCAAAATTCCTAAAATATAGCCTTGTGTTACATCATCAACAAAAACCATTTCACTTCAAAACAGCTCCAACATTATCTTCAAAGCAAATGAACTGGAAAAAAAGGAAAACACAATCATTGCTGAGATGTAAGATCCTGTAGGGGTTCTATCATCCTGTTCAGGACAATGGTCTGTCCAAGGAGTTGGAGAATTAAGACAAAGAAAAGAGAAAGATGTTGGATGATCATTATAATATAATTTACAACAAAAATATCCATACCTGTAATTTGAAATATCTGCTCCTTCCAACAAATATATCTAAAATTTTAGACTTTCTAAGAATTTCTTTACATCATGAAATCCTTCTTCTATATCCAATATCAATAAATGCATCAAATATTTTCTCGTAAACATCAACTTCTGGACCTGAAAAGAATGACAATAAATTATTTTATCAAAAAAGTTTAACACCACATATACATAGAAAGATTCAGACACAACTTTTAACAACAAACAGCAAAAGTGGTTGATAAGTAACTGGCATTAGTGACACAAAAGTGAACCACATATTAAACCATTCGGTTACCCCAACTCACCTGGATGTACTTGCTGCCGACTAAAACAAAGACAGTGCCTGTAACAAGGAGCATGATATTGCACTTCAATAGCCACACAGTTTTTATCTCTGATGTGTCTTAAAACATTTTCATTCTTTGTTGGTGTTGCAGCTTCCCTTAGCCAACCTAAAAAATAAGCATATTAAAATATGAGCTCATTGTGGTTATATTTATAACAATATGAAAGAAAATGCTCACATCCTTTCTTCCAACCTTGAAAGTAGACTGTTTAGATCTTTTAACAGCCCTGCCTAATTTAGACTTATCTGTTAATCGATTATAACACTTTCGGTTTAGCTATTCATTTTCTATGCTTCGACAACGCTTCCTACAATTGGGATTATTGTTTTATTAAACATATTCACTGAATATCATTCAGTACAGAATTCATCGAATTCCGCTCTCGCATTAAAAAAAATGGCCGCCATGTAATTCCGATCTCCTATGATAAATTTCATGCCTTTATATCACCAGGATCCACATTGAGTGGGTTTTCTATTAAAAATACATAAGAACTATCAAATAAAAATACTTTAAAAGTATTCTATATTTTTGAAACAGTGAAAATGTCATCGGGTAGCCAAAAAAAAAAAATGTAAACAAAGCAATGTTCAATGAAATATTTACTTACGTTTTCTTACCTTCAAACACATCCACATAATCTTTTTTCTTCCCCTTCCAGATTTATCCATTCTTTGGCATAAGATATAATTTTTGTCCAACTAGTTTCCGAATTTCCCCAGGATCTTTCGATACGAAATGAATAAACACTTTATTTAGTGAGTTGACCTCATGCCGAACTATAAAAGGTCAATCGGCGGAGTAAAATATCTTAATAACGTCATTTGATTGGTTCAATACCGGCTTAATATTTAGATGATAAGTAAACAGGTCACATTCTCGGCAGCAGGCGCGAACATTTAAGTTCCATGTTTTGGTACCTGATACAAGCAAACTGGCAAAATTCCAGCAAGGGAACAAATATTCTCGGCTTTAGCATGGCAAAATCTACACAATTAATTTGAATTATTTTATTCCCCATAATTCCTACTTATATATTATAATATATATATATAACGATATTCTATAACAGTCTACCGCCTACATAGTTCACAGCCCATGTAAATTATATTTTCGACTGAGCCTTTAAATCAAATCAAACCTCAACATATGATTTGAAGGCTTTGTTTAAATATCATAAAATTAATAAAAGTAAATGAACATATTAAATCGAGGTAGAATTTCAATCGCTGTGAATTACGTCCCTGTGTTTTTGCCATACGTAGTTTTGTTAGAAGACTCGTCTAATTTGGTAAATTACACTATGTCAGATGTATGCATTAGTACAACTTTTCCTTTACCTCTTGCTGTAAAACCTTCAAAAATAAAAACAAATTCCGCTATGAGTACGGTTTACTCATGATATTCCATTTCATTCCTATACAGTACATATCTCTTTTCTAGAGCAATTAAATTTATAAATCAAGGGAAGTAACTTGGTTTAAATAAAATAATTGATTAAAGTGAATAGGAAATATTTTAAATAAAAATATATTTGTTGCTGATTTCACATTACATATTTAGAGCCTTAAATTCATTTATATTATGCAGGAGTCAGTAATTAAGTCGATGGTCTGAGGACTGAGATATACATTGTACAACTTTCTAAATTTGGAAAATGCGAGATGTTTGTCTTAATGATTATATTACCGATTTTTTGTCATATCTGAAATTTGAAATATGTTTTCTTATGATAATTGCAACTCATTTTCAAAGCTTTGTTCCCTCTTTTCTTATAGAATGAACCAGATTAGACGTTCAGACTGTTAAATCTCGGTGTGTACCTCGCGAAAAATTAATACGGGGACGTAACTCTTCTTATGTTAGATAAGCAACAAAGTAAATTGATAATAGGCAAGGCGAAAGTCGTAATGAAGCACATCCAACTCGGTCGCCAGGAAATAATTGAAGCTGAGACACAATTTCTTTGGAAGAAATTTAACAATTGAAAGCCAGTGAAACTCATTTCTTTATATGAATTTATCATAAACCTCAATATTTTGTTTAATTTGTACGAAGTTGCTGCAAATTAATCAGACCTCTTTATAACACGGGTCTGAACACATCGTATTCATTGAACCCTAAATCATACCACCGACTACTATTTATGGAATGACAGTAAAGCCCAAAAAGGAATGAAAAATGAGGACTAAATTCGTATACAAGCATTAGCATAACCTATGTGGTTTGTGTGAAGTACTCAGTTGTGATGTTTATTAAACATAATGGATTCGTTAACATGTAGCATTTAATCAACACCAAGCCCGTTGTCAGACGTGATTTTCATAGGGGCAAATTATATTTCATTGCTCCCTGTAGCTACGGGCTTCTCGACATTAAAAATTAACTGCTGACTGATTTATTACATCTTCCAGGTGTCTTGGAACTATACTCAACCGAATGAAAATCCCGTAAAGTAACGAAGACGCCAATTCTGATATTAAATTTATTTAATGGGTTGTCAGACAATGTTAGAAATACATCGACAAATCTCTCATAATTCCTCAGACAAGAGAACCTGATCCTAACTTGTCTGGGGTTGAAATCTTCAAAGTGTCTAAGTCTTCTAAATCATCACGGAGTCTGTACAGTAGAGACGTTGGTTGTCTTGCCACTGACAGAATGAAATACTGGTGACCTTTTTGTCCTTTACAGGAAAGAAATAAAATTGGTCTACGTCATACTGTCCTACTTAACACGTGAGCTAAAGAAACGTGTACAACTGTGTACACCGTATTCCAGAACCAAAAACTTTTTCAGAAGTTAAAATGAAGTACATTTGTACTTGACATACCGAAGTAACTTGAAGTGGGCATGCAGACCACGACACTGTTTAGATCAGCATGACATAATATAAAAATCATGAATGTGTTGTGCGACGGGAATTATTACTCGAAATACTTTACGGAAATATGAACTATATATGACATATATTGTTAAAACACTGCTTTGTAGAAGGCCAATTGTTACTAACGGTTCATAAACAAATGTAAAGAAACATTAGTGTAATTACAACCCATAATACCAAACATCATAATGCCATTAATTTGTTAAATTCAGATGATATTATGTAACTTAAAAGAGCTATCTAAGTACACAGTTAACAATAATAAATATTACATTACGATCAATATACAATATAAAACATTTTTAATAAACTTTAAAACATCATTTCATATGATACAGTTCATATGACTTATCTAATTATACGCATACAGTAACCAATTATACTTATTATACATTGCTATCAATTAAGTTATAGAATAAGGTAAATAACACGATTGCACGTCCTTTTCATAAATCGTATGTTTTGTTATAAGAAACAGAATAACAGTATAACCTTGCAGATATCAGAGTGATGAGCCAAGATTTGTGTTTTTGTTTGAAGTTTAGTTCTATCTTATAACAAGGTAATGAATATAGACACACTGTCAGTTTTAACAGGTGAATTAACTTAAGTTTAATTGACTGGTATATTCAAGGCAAACAGTCGTCAAATATTGGCTGCCAAGATAAAATAAACTATCGTTTCTATTTGTTACAATGTAAAGAGATAAACAGCTCTAGCTAAACAATCCCTGGTCAGTTGAAAATCCCAAATATAGGCTAATGACGCTATCTTGCTTAACGTTTTCACATTGCACACTGCATGACGTTGCGTTTCTTCATTAACTCATTAAGGTTAGAAGAGTAGGAAATATACGCCCTTTCTTTTCATTTAAGGCCACGATGCGTTAATTTTTCCAAAGTTTTCCTGTCAATTTTGCAAATAATCATATATGACCGATTTACCGCTCTGTTTTGAAAGCTCACATTGAAGTATGGCCATCTAGTAAACTAAGATAGATTTGAGCTTTTACCACTTTGTATTACAAGCTCTCTTCATAAAGAAAGAAACATTGAGCTAAACATCTGGCTTCTAGCATTCAGTAAGCTGAGCTAAATAATTGGAATAAAAATAGCTTTTCAAGTTCAGTTAATTCCAGGGCAGCGAGACCTACTCCTATCAAATCAAATTATTTGAAGGTATTTCGCACACATTTTAATACAAATAAGACAATTGTGATTTGACTACTATATCTAATAATATTAAGTTAAAAATACATCGTATTAAAACAGTTCCAAGGTAAGTTTATTACTACCACACCTGTCGCTTCTTTCATTTCCGATTAAACATCAATACAATTAGAATATATATCTCAATTACATACTATTTATAGTTTGACAAAATAATAAATATGAAAATTATAAATAAGTGTCATGAACATTATTGCTAGTTGGTTGCTATTGTGGCTGAATATGAACAACTCACTGTTATTACTTTGGAATAAAACATAGGGATTGTGAAGAGGTTCTCTACTTGTTCCATTTGCACCATTCCATTTAAATCGGACGACAATGGTGTTAAATGACATCACTAATCACGGAGGGTCTAATGTGATAAAGCATATTTTGCAATTAGTGACATCACAAAACAATAAATTTAAGAGGAATTACAGGAACCACAGATATCTAATTGAATATTGGATTTCTATCAATGCTACCAGTGTGCCCTAAACCAACACAAGTCTCCAAAAACCTCTTTTCAATCCCTTTCAGGCATCGTCTTTCAATTTGCTTCACATATGATAAAACCTGTTGTAACTTGGAATAAATACCAGTAGATTTTATAAATTTCAAGTCAATAGAACTATATATAAATGTTCAAGTAATGAAAAGTAATTATAACCGTTCTATTTTCGGCATGGTGCAATGATACATGTATTACCCAATAGACTAGAACAGTTGAATCTGTAATCATCGAAGACATTTAGAAGTATCACCATAGAGTAACAACAACAAAATCCATAATTATTGTTGTCTCCACTGAATCTGTGTTGGTGTATTTCTTCCACTGATATCTGTCAAACACCTGCTGGATTTAAATCTTTATTTATACCACTGTCCCTTAGACAAAATTGAATGTGACATGACGCCTTAGGGGCCATGTTGTAAGGTTCTGGTCTCAGTCAGTCAGAGATGCAAAAAATGGCCGGGCGTTCAGATGAAATTACATAGTTACAGGCTGTTAAGGTATATTAAAACGGCTGTCCAGCAAACATGTTAATTATACCACGTTAGAAAATGCTCATTAGACGTATGTTTTTTATTCTATGCATATATTTTATTTTAAAGTAACCTAAAATACACTCATTATATGGGTTGAATGATGCATTGTTATAGATGTGTTTAGTACATAAATTATTGAGTTTCACTAGTGACGGTTGGGCTGTCTAAAATCTTAATTTAATATTAAAGTAAGACGTTGATAGTATGAGAGTTCAGACGCCTTTTTAAATGGTCAACTGTACACACGGGGATTTGTGAAGAAATATAAAGATTATCTAAGATAAAACTAGCCTCTAGTGGTCAATTTATATAAAATTTGGTTTTCTTACTTTTTATCATAGATAATATAAATCGGAAACTGTGAGGAATATTTTAGCTCTTCCAGAAACATGATGCCAAGCTCTCCTTATCAACTTGACGTCCCTTAAAGCAGGAGCTTTTAATCAGGTAGGATAATTCTGAAATTGTTGGGGTGAGGCGGTCAGGGAAATTAGGCGCTTTGTACTCTAGATTATATTTTTTTGGAAAATTATGATTTAAGTTGTTTATTTTACCTAGGCTCTATTCTCCGACAAAAAAAAAAACGGATTCAGGGAAAATATCACAATATAGTAAGGATTTATAAGGAGAAGGGTTGGATAAGGATACTGAAAGGAGTAATATAAAGAAACAGGATGAAACACTCTGCATAAGAAATTGTCATTCGAAATCTAACTGGTATCGACAAGCCAAGTCGATATAAATCCAATTGTTTTCTCTCCTCTCCTACTATAACTTAGAATTATCAACTTCCAAACCAGTATCACCTTATATCCCGAACTACTAACCAGATTCTGTTTAAATCACGAACCATGAAAACAGCGTCAGTTTGAATTACAAGAACCACAATCAATTCATTTAGTGTTTTCCAATAATCAATTGAATTTTTATGGATAATTACTAAGTTTTATTTTACATTTATAAATGTTATTTATTTACTGATGAATATATACTCTTAATGTCTAAGTTTAAAATTGTTAATTTTATGCTCATATTAAGGTGCAGTATTCCTTTAAATAACGAAACAAGATACAGATTCGGTTTTCATAACACACCACAACCGTCCTCAGCTATACTAATTAACCACGAAATAAAACAAACACGGGACAAACCATTGACCAACACAGAACAAATCATTGACCAACACAAAACAAACCATTGACCAACACAGAACAAACCATTGACCAACACAGAACAAACCATTGACAAACTCAGGACCAACCATTGACCAACACAGGACAAACCATTGACCAACACAGAACAAACCATTGACCAAAACAGAACAAACCAATGACCAACACAGAACAAACCATTGACCAACGCAGTCTCCAAAAACCTCTTTTCAATCCCTTTCAGGCATCGTCTTTCAATTTGCTTCACATATGATAAAAACTGTTGTAACTTGGAATAAATACCAGTAGATTTTATAAATTTCAAGTCAATAGAACTATATATAAATGTTCAAGTAATGAAAAGTAATTATAACCGTTCTATTTTCGGCATGGTGCAATGATACATGTATTACCCAATAGACTAGAACAGTTGAATCTGTAATCATCGAAGACATTTAGAAGTATCACCATAGAGTAACAACAACAAAATCCATAATTATTGTTGTCTCCACTGAATCTGTGTTGGTGTATTTCTTCCACTGATATCTGTCAAACACCTGCTGGATTTAAATCTTTATTTATACCACTGTCCCTTAGACAAAATTGAATGTGACATGACGCCTTAGGGGCCATGTTGTAAGGTTCTGGTCTCAGTCAGTCAGAGATGCAAAAAATGGCCGGGCGTTCAGATGAAATTACATAGTTACAGGCTGTTAAGGTATATTAAAACGGCTGTCCAGCAAACATGTTAACTATACCACGTTAGAAAATGCTCATTAGACGTATGTTTTTTATTCTATGCATATATTTTATTTTAAAGTAACCTAAAATACACTCATTATATGGGTTGAATGATGCATTGTTATAGATGTGTTTAGTACATAAATTATTGAGTTTCACTAGTGACGGTTGGGCTGTCTAAAATCTTAATTTAATATTAAAGTAAGACGTTGATAGTATGAGAGTTCAGACGCCTTTTTAAATGATCAACTGTACACACGGGGATTTGTGAAGAAATATAAAGATTATCTAAGATAAAACTAGCCTCTAGTGGTCAATTTGTATAAAATTTGGTTTTCTTACTTTTTATCATAGATAATATAAATCGGAAACTGTGAGGAATATTTTAGCTCTTCCAGAAACATGATGCCAAGCTCTCCTTGTCAACTTGACGTCCCTTAAAGCAGGAGCTTTTAACCAGGTAGGATAATTCTGAAATTGTTGGGGTGAGGCGGTCAGGGAAATTAGGCGCTTTGTACTCTAGATTATATTTATTTAGAAAATTATGATTTAAGTTGTTCATTTTACCTAGGCTCTATTCTCCGACAAAAAAAAAACCGGATTCAGGGAAAATATCACAATATAGTAAGGATTTATAAGGAGAAGGGTTGGATAAGGATACTGAAAGGAGTAATATAAAGAAACAGGATGAAACACTCTGCATAAGAAATTGTCATTCGAAATCTAACTGGTATCGACAAGCCAAGTCGATATAAATCCAATTGTTTTCTCTCCTCTCCTACTATAACTTAGAATTATCAACTTCCAAACCAGTATCACCTTATATCCCGAACTACTAACCAGATTCTGTTTAAATCACGAACCATGAAAACAGCGTCAGTTTGAATTACAAGAACCACAATCAATTCATTTCGTGTTTTCCAATAATCAATTGAATTTTTATGGATAATTACTAAGTTTTTTTTTACATTTATAAATGTTATTTATTTACTGATGAATATATACTCTTAATGTCCAAGTTTAAAATTGTTAATTTTATGCTCATATTAAGGTGCAGTATTCCTTTAAATAACGAAACAAGATACAGATTCGGTTTTCATAACACACCACAACCGTCCTCAGCTATACTAATTAACCACGAAATAAAACAAACATGGGACAAACCATTGACCAACACAGAATAAATCATTGACCAACACAAAACAAACCATTGACCAACACAGAACAAACCATTGACAAACTCAGGACAAACCATTGACCAACACAGGACAAACCATTGACCAACACAGAACAAACCATTGACCAAAACAGAACAAACCAATGACCAACACAGAACAAACCATTGACCAACACAGGACAAACAATTGACCAACACATGACAAACCATTGACCAACGCAGAACAAACCATTGACCAAAACAGAATAAACTATTAACCAACGCCGAACAAACCATTGACCAACACAGAACATACCATTGACCAACACAGAACAAACCATTGACCAATACAGAACAAACCATTGACAAACCCAGGACGAACCATTGACCAACACAGGACGAACCATTGACCAACACAGAACAAACCATTGACCAACACAGAACAAACCATTGGCTAACACAGAACAAACCATTGACCAACACAGAACATACCATTGACCAACACAGAACAAACCATTGACCAATACAGAACAAACCATTGACAAACCCAGGACGAACCATTGACCAACACAGGACGAACCATTGACCAACACAGAACAAACTATTCACCAACACAGAACAAACCATTGACCACCACGAAATAAAACGAACCATGGATCTAACCATGCTTGAATAAAGAATCACATACTACAACGAAACAAGAAGAAAAAAAAACGAAATGTTAACCATCCCAGTTTAAATAAAGAACCACAAACTACAACGAATTAAGAAATATAACGACCACGAACTACAACGAACCACGGAATAAAATGAACCGTAAACGAACCCAGTTGAAATAAAGAACAACAAAATACAACGAACCACGAAAGAAAACGACCCATTGACCAACCCATCTTTAATACAGAACCTTAACACGACAACTACAACAAAAAACGAACCAGATTCGGTTCGAATAAAACTGAATTCATGTTGGCCCGAAAATGGTTAATTCAATGTTTATTTTATGAGTGAACATATGGAACCAACTACCACCAATCATAGACATTAAATACTCCTAGAATCAGCATAATAGTCATTATCAATAATTACCATATACAAATATATATTATAGGGTCTGGTATTCTTTATATAATATTTTATATAACTCTTGTTAACATCCTGTATAATTTCATCAGCTACTAGAGCCTCGAGTAGGCTTATTATTTCATAATTAACAGTAAAGTATAACGCAATTATAATAATAAATTCTTTACTTCGCTTGGTTCAAAAATAGGTCCAATTCACAAGGCTATGGTCGAGTCTAACATCCAGCCCATGGGGACAATCATAAACCCTGATTGATACTTTTCCCATTACTGATTGATACTTTTCTCATTACTGATTGATACTAACCCATTACTGATTGATACGTTTCCCATTACTGATTGATTCTTTCCCATTACTGATTGATACTTTTCCCAATACTGATTGATACTAACCCATTACTGATTGATTCTTTCGCATTCCTGATTGATACTTTTCTCATTACTGATTGATACTTTTCTCATTACTGATTGATACTTTTCCCATTACTGATTGATACTAACCCATTACTAATTGATACTAGCCCATTACTGTTTGATACTTTTCCCTTTACTGATTGATTCAATTCAATTCAATTCTTTATTGACCTTGAGTCATTGACTCATCGGTAAAAATATACAAACATAATTACAATATACATATACTACAATATCAACATCATATATACATAAAATTTATTTTGCCGAAGAGAGAAGTAACAAATAATTTATTATTTTGATAGCTCTACTTTCCTATTTTCACACATAAATAAAAACTTTCCTAAGTTTGACAATTCTTTTACACTTTCTGAGTTAAGCAACTGAATAAATTTAAATACACTGGGTCTATTGAAATAATAAGGTTTTAAACACACATTTCTAAAATCATGAAAAAAGGGACATATTAAAACATGGTGGTACTCATCTTCAACCTGATTATTTACACAATATTTACAAATTCGTTCGTCACGTTGTATATTATAGTATCGACCAGTTTCTATGTATAATTTATGGCAGGATAAACGTAGTTGTGTAATAGTTTTTATATATTTAGATACAATAGGCTTTAATAGATAGGTTTGAAGTTTAAAAGAATCTACAATATGCTGGTAGTAAAAAGATTTTGGAGACTGACAAATGGAACTGTAACAAGATTGTTGAAAAACATCAAAAATTCGTCGTTTAAAAACGTTTAAAGATAACTTATTTACATTATTCCACATATACCCTTAACCAATGTCTTCAAGTAATTTCTTTATGTTTAAAATCCATATATCATTGTTTAAAATCATATCTGACAAACAACATTGCAAGAGTTCATTATCAGTAGACATTAACTTAATATAATATTTAAAAATTCTAATCTTTCTAATTAATTCAAGAGGATATCTTCCAAGTTCATATAAAACCATATAATGATTTGTAGATTTTTTAACTTTTAAAATATTTTTAAGAAAATAAAAATGTAATTTTTCTATATCTGGCGCCTTGTGGAAACCCCAAATTTCACACCCATAATTTAAAATACTACCTACGTAAGTATCAAACACAGAAATACATGATTTAACATTAAAATAATTGTCCTTACAGGTTTTTAAAATTGAGAATAGGGCTTTTCTACCTTGAGATGTTAGATTCGTCTGTGTTACTGAAAATTTCCCATTGTAATTTAGCAATACTCCTAAATAATTAAAAGAATTTACAATTTCTAATTCTGTGCCATTAAGAAACCATTTCTCTCTACATGATATTTCCCCACCATTCCTAAATATGATAATTTTAGTTTTTGTAGTGTTGACAGTTAAATCCCATTTTTTAGTATAGCTATTTAACGAATTGAGCATATCTTGTAGTTGCTCTGGTGAATCAGAAAATAAAGCCTTGTCATCAGCATACATAAGTAAAAATAAGTTTAAATGAAATAAGGACATTGGCGTACAGTTTTCAGACAGCAAATGATTTTCAACATCACTTACATACAATGAAAATAATAATGGTGACAAATTTTTCCTTGGAATAAGCCTGTTGAACATGAAAATAATTCAGAGAGATTACCATTTAATTTTACACAACATTTAACTTTACACTAAAGGGAGCGAATTATTTTTAAGATTTTACCATTAATACCAAAATTGATGAGTTTGTACCATAGAAATGTTCTATTAATTAAATCGAAACATTTACTGTAATCCACAAAACAACAGTATAGGCGTTTCTTAGACTTTAGACTTTTATTAACCAAGCTTTGAAGAATAAAAATAGCATCAGTAGTACTTAAGTTTTTACGGAATCCAAATTGTGTTGGGGGAATAATATTATAAAAATTATCATACGATACGAGTCTGTTATTAAGGATAGATGTGAATAATTTACCCATACAACTTACTATAGTTATACCCCTATAACAGTCGGGGTTTTTAACATTACCATGTTAAAAAACAGGAACTACATTTCCTATACACCATGCAGTAGGATAAAAACCTGAATCCAGAATACTATTAAAAATGTAGATTAGACAAGGCATTAATTCATTAGCAAAATATATAAAAATTTCATTACTCATATTATCAATGCCACTTGATTTATTCGATTTAAGTTTTCGTACAGCTCTGAGAATTTCATCTGGAGCTATGGGATAATCTAATTCTGGATTGATATTCTCCGAATTATTAACGTCCAAAGTTTCTATGAAATTGTTAATTTCTGCGTTACTAACGGAACTGTGTGATGCTAAATTGGCAAAGTGTTTATGCAATTCCTCAATATCAATTGGGCATCTTGTTACTTGCTTTTTAGTTTTAAATAATTTATGAAATCTTTTAGGATTCTGGGTTCTTAAGAGGTCCATCATATTGCCTTGGTGTTTGATATAAGTGTGCTTCAACTTTATCTCTAATTTTTTATATTCAAACCGGCGATCATTTAATAACAAATGATTTTTATTAGACCTACTAACCCATTACTGTTTGATACTTTTCCCATTACTGGTTGATACTAACCCATTACTGATTGATTCTAACCCATTACTGATTGATACTTTTCCAATTTCTGATTGATACTTTTCCCATTACTGATTGATACTTTTCCAATTTCTGATTGATACTTCAGATGTCAAATAGGAATCTTTTCACTCTCTGCACCTGACACTTCGTATGCCCCTTAACTTAAAAAAAAGCAAATAACGCTGCATAAACTATATGCACTCTTCTTCCAATAAAATGAAGGACCATTTCTGTCGTATATTCTCACTGAATAATATTGAGGACACATCAGTTACGTCGAGCAAAATTGTGCCGGTGAATGAATGTCTGGTGACCTTGAATTAGTCAGTATACAAATAATTCCCAGTAATTGTGTACGGATAATCCGGGAAAGATCAATGCCATTAGCGTATTTAGATGAAAAATAGGACGTAAAACTCCATGTAATAATAAATGGAATTAAACTCACCTTTTCCTTTAATTTGACAGAAACAGTCTGATAAGCTATTAATTAGCTCTCACTTAATCATAATCCGACAGAACAAATAAAACTATTAGGCTACTTCAGATTAAACCCGACAATGATCTGGAGTTATTACTCAATCTTTATGGTTTTGACCACTATACTATCTTATGATATTTAAACTACGTGACTGGTTCTATAAATCACTGATATATGCTGGAAAAGTGGGATTGAAAAATTGAACATTATTGGCGCTTATGATCCTACTAGCCGAAATAGGCGGAATAATAAGAATACCATGTGAGTATTTCAGAGTGCAGCTCATTCCAAGAAGGCTAAACATTTGCTACCCTGTACATCAATATATAAGCCGCACATTACCTTTAGGAACTAGTAAAAGTGTAATTTAAATACAAACTAACAATAATAAATATATCGTCTTATAAAGATATTCTATGTTTTAGTCATGGCACCTGTTAAGTCCAACTGATGAATATAAAATACCCTAATTGACTATTTATTTACAATATTTTTATCTGTTCAGGAAAGTGAGGTTACACTTGGTCTTATAGAATATAAAGTCTACCTCAATGGTGCTCCGTTTATAGATATTGTTCCCCTTTGCCATATTTCCCCCTCTACGAGAATGTTTTAAATTTGTACATTTTTTTAAAGTCATATATTCTGGCTAAAGTTATGGTCAAGGTATGCAATTGATTTCAAATCGCTCAAATATAACATGGACATAATCCGACCTATACCTTTACCTGTCTCTGTCTCCGTCTTTGAAAACAAAATCGACTGAGAGAATCATACGATCAACTGTAAGATGACAAAGTAACATAAATGTTAAAAAAATAATAAAGTCATTCGTACTGGTTGTTAAACTGGGCAGTTCTTGGAAGCGTGAGTTGCTCCTCTTGTTTCGTTATTATTATAGTTAACAAATGAAGCCTTGTTGTGTTTTCTTATACATCTAAATGTTAATAAATAAAAACTTAGAGAAACATAATTTACTGGCCGTCATAACTTAATTTGTAAATACGTTTTGTAAATTTATTGGAAATGCTATGAAGTATATAGATTGTCTATTATCATTTTCTGCTTATAGACATAGAGGAATATTTAATGAAAGCCCTCATAATGGGCATGAACTATCTTTCTTGATCGATTCCTGGTCGTTCTGAACTGGACAACAAAGACTGTTATGTCTGCATTATGGCGAATATTGAGTCCTATAGGTCTTGCTGTATTCAATGTCTCAATCCAGTTGGCTTCCCTGGATAGACGGGACTTGATAGTTTAATCTTCCGGCAAATCCAATTCTAATTCTATGTGCTCTTTAGGTTTGGGGTTAGATCGTCGAGTGAATGGTCGTCGAGATTGAAATGATAAGAAACAGGGTTGTCTTTCTTGATTTTAATATCTAATCTATGAGCATATTAATATAAAAGCCTTCTGTTTATTTTATACATAAACAGTTTTGTGACCATTATCCATTTAATTGTATATCTCAAATCAAATTTGTTAAAAATTGATAAAAAAAAACATGTACGAAGTTTAAAAAGTAAACTGAATTTGCAGCTAAAGAATCAGAAGTTAATAGTAACAATGTACTTATCGTGGCAAATAAGACTGACTGAAGATGTATTGAGTAGAAATAATCACGGTGCTGTGGCTGGTTGGTTATCTGAATGGTTGGAAATATAGATTATATACACGATGTCGAGTCAATTCACTCGTCCAATATTCATTCATTCTGTCAGTTGACTGCAACGTGAACAACAGGTGATCTGTTTTGATCCGTATATAAACCAGTAAATATCTTGTGTAGTTTATTAACTGGTCTGATCCGTTTTTAATCTGTGTAATTTTTGATAAACAGTTTAGGAATTAATTGGATATATGTATGATTCTTGGTATTCGGGTGTATTTTAAAGCACGATAAATGAAGTGATTTACTAAAAGTGCTTTATTGTGTTTATGCTTCGAAAAATATTCTCCGCCGAGAAGGACGCTGCCATGGGTTGCCGGCAAACTAAAAAAGCTGATAAAGATTTAGAACCCGAGAAAAAGAACTTGGCCAATGACAATGCCCAATTTACGCCTATTTTTATAGACTCAAGGTTACCGCTCGACGCCAGACAAATGTTTAAACTTAAACAATCTTGGAAAGGAATTAAAAGGAATATGGAGCCTACGGGAGTGGAAATGTTTTTAAGGTAGGGAAAATTGTCTCTTTTTTATTTTCATAGATATTTAAAATTGAATATGTCATAGAAATGTTCCGTAATCCGTGACCAATGGTTACCTGGGATCCCAAATCTCAAGTGAGCGCACCTTACTTTACTCTCATTTTTCAATAAATTCAAAAGAAAAACATGATTTTAGTGAAACAAAAATGCATTGTTAGGATGTGATTCTTTTCGTCCATGTACCTCATACGGCGTTACGGCCCTTTAAACTGTAACAGAGTTCCAGATTTGCAGACTTTAAAATCGAAAACTTCGAACCCATTTAAGATTTCTAAATGATCACTGTCAAAATGTCAAACACTGGATCTGTTATAGATATCAGTAGAGCTATTGACGGACAGCTGCTACATCTATACACATGGCTGCATAAAAATTTTAATTTGAATTCTCGCATGCTTTATTACTTCATCAATCCTGTTTTCATCATCATGGAAGATACAATTTAAATATACCAAAGGATTAAGGTGAAAAATGAACAGAGTTTTACGTTCTTCTGCATTGTATGAGACAATGAAGACGGCGACACCACGTGGTGTGCAATGAGGGAAATTTTGCCAGGTTAGCGGCATTGGTCTACTCTTTTTGCAATTTTCAACTGTCGAGGGATATTTATCGTGCACGCTAACACATGGTACCACGGTTTATTGTCCGCATTTTTCCTTGTCAGTCTCTCCAACCCGTATCACCGACAAGGGGAAATCCGGTTAAATATCCGAAAATTTTCAGTGATTGAACCTTTGACCTTCAGGTTAGCGAGCAAGGTATCTACCTCACTTATTCACAGCGGCTCAATGTCTACAATCAGAACAGTATTAAATGAGATGAACAATCCCTGGACTTTCAGGTTAGCGAGCAATCTAACCCACTGAGGAAAGCTTATCTTGATTTTGTCAGATATTTGTTT
Organism: Nipponacmea schrenckii; assembly: GCA_030562195.1. Classification (NCBI taxonomy): domain Eukaryota; kingdom Metazoa; phylum Mollusca; class Gastropoda; family Lottiidae; genus Nipponacmea; species Nipponacmea schrenckii. The sequence goes on from CM060199.1 coordinate 6,528,611, forward strand.
AATAAGCAAGCACCAAACTATTAACTTAAATGTTTACCATTTGCCCAATCATAAAACGAAGATCATAAAATACTTGTAACGGACAGATTAAAATAAAATAGCCAATGAGTAACTCCGTATGATGTCTGATTCTTAACGCCTACAGACATTTCAGACAGCAGACTTTAAATTTTGAAACAAGAAAAAAACAGAAAAATATATATTTTACAAGGAATAAAGACTAAGGTTCACGGTTAAAGTTAAGGATCATTTTTACCCTACTGGTCTTTGACCAAATTCATTCCTAGCTACAGCTGGGTCTACTGGAATTATGAGTGAAGATGTCCTATTCAAGGTTATCGGACTTTCAAACGCCAATCGAGATAGGAACCCACAGCCACGATTATCGCGACATAACCAAGCAAATCAACCAACGCTCTAAAGTACAGTGCTATAGAACCCACAGCCACGATTATCGCGACACAACCCAGCAAATCAACCAACACTCTAAAGTACAGTGCTATGGAACCCTTAATTGTAGGTGGTTTTGTATGATACAGTCAAACATGTACGATACTTAAATTGGTCGCTTACTAGTTTGTTGCTACTTGGAGAGCCAGGCTGCACGGTTATATTCTCGATGTATATCAAGCTGTTAGAAGATATCAAGCTTCCAGTACTTAGTTTGTTTATGAACATCTTCAAGTAATTTGAATGTTTGGTATTGTATGTTTGAAAACATCTGCAAACAATCGGGTGATAGACGCAGTTCCGATGTGGTTATATCAGTTCACCTCTTCACATTTCTTCTTGATAGTAGTCTAATAATAAATCATATTGTTTGATAGAATAACTGGGAGTTTTGCTTCATCCTGCTCTGAATCTCACTGTACTGTTGGAACGGGGACTCAGTTTTATTGTATACTTTTACATCGTAATATATTACGTATAGTAGGCTACAAAACTCAATATATTATTGTAATATCTTTATAATAGGTTAGATCTTAATAATTTACGAAAAGTTTGATATTAAATTTTTCAAAACCTCTAGGCCTTATTGGTTGCTCGATTTAAATTGATATGATTACATCAATACCCAAACAATAATGAAAAGTTATATTTTTGTAAATAACTACCTGTGCTTTGGTAAAACGTTGCAAAATACAGATTCGAAAGATCAATTAAGAAACAAGATATAACTTAAGATGATTTGACTAAAGAGCAAATAGCTTTGAAAGTTGATTGCAGTTTATTTCTGTATAATCTAAGTACATTGTGGTACAATTCGGTAATAAGCATTCCCAATGGGTTAAAACACGAAATGTCATTATCACCTATTTAAATATTCATCATAATATATTCATTATTCATATAAAGGCTTTATCGCCTGATAGAGTAGAGTAATCATACTCCAGCGGAATACCATGATTTGGGCATAAAGCCTCCATTGTTGCTAGCAAGACGTTACGTGACTGCCTACAGTTAGTTAATCTCTCTATGAATGTTTTATTGCGGTGAAAGTTCATGTTCTAATCTACCAGCGGGCTGTCTGAAGGTGAACTTTATAATGTTGATGTGGTTTTAAAGGGATAGTAACTTTGGATATTATTCTGCATTACAACAGTATTAATAAATATTCAGTATTTATATTGTCTTGTAGTCTTGAATTCCATGGTCTTCGTTTATTGATTTCAGATTACTTAAAACGTTTGATATTGTCTTAAGTACTCTTTGGATAATATCAAGACTTGTTCTGTAGGAAATGCAATGTAAATCCACCTTTCTTAAATATTCTCAAAACGAGTGCCTCGAGTAGAGAATGTTTATTAGAAAAATAAATGGTTGAATCATCATAAAGTTCCAAGTAAAGATTTTTTTTATGAGGAAAGCAGAGGCCTCATTCTAGAAAAATCCACTTTGTTTGTTGGACTGATTTGATTGGTCAATCAAAAAAATAGATATTAATAGGTTTTCCAATTAGATTTGTGTTTCTTAAAATCTGGATAACATTTAAATTAAATAAGGCCCCAGATCAACATATTATTTATTGATTGGGAAACTAAACGTTCTTAACGCATATCATATGTTGCGTTAATTGTGTTGTTAAGATATTTTCTTCAAATGGTATATCTGAGACACTGGCGGTGAAAATTGATACTATAAGCGTGCCCGATACACATGGAATTCGAAAACCTCTTTACAATCCTTTTTTAGTAAACAGAACATCGGGGCTTAAGTGTAATGAATACGTAATAGTTTTCCCTTTTTTCTTTTCTATACTGGTCTTATAAATCATCATAAAAACGAGGGAATAGACATAAAAAAGTGAAGCCTACAGATATTTGACATTTACATCGCATTTTTCTGCACTGTATATCAACAGCAATTATATTCATATTTGTTATATTCAATAGATCTTTTTTTTTTCTGACTTTTCTTGATAGCTCTCGTTAGAATCCTTCGTTAAAGATGTACTTCCTCGAATATAAATTTAAACTTGGTCAAAATGAGTCTTTGTTCATCAGCGGACTTACCTAGTGTCAAAACTATACGACAGTATCTATCTATAATCCTGTAAATACTTAAAACTAATTAAATTTAAAACGCAGGAACGCTTTTTTCTTATAATTATTACTTAGTTTAATGTATATATCGTGTTATTTAGAGATATTATATATTTAGTTATTTCGCAGAGGAACACCGAGGCGTACCCCGTGTTGCTCTCTGTATCTCGTGTACACCGTAACACTGTTATTTTATGTAGGCCTAATGTATGCGGTTTTTTCTCAACCCTTCCCTTTTCACATCTGAATGCATTTAGAATAATATCAACTTAATTTTCTCGCTGAAAACATCATGCAACTCTCATAGCGGCAATTATTTTTCAAAGTGCACGATAGTTGCATTACCATCAACAATAAAACATTCTCTTGTGTAACTCAGACCTTTTTAAACGTCAATATTCCGCTATCTGTTGAATATTATCATGTCATTTTTGGCGTATTATAATCCCTAGGAGACGAGTTCTTCTAATTTTATTAAGGTATTTTTTTCATTTTACAAAGTGGTGAATATCATTCTAGAGTTACACATGCCTAACTATTTTATCTTGGTAAAACCTTTCGGTGTCTATTTCTTGAGCAGTATCTGTATGGTTTAAAAGATGAATAAATGGGTGGGGTGATATAGCAACGTACTAAAATTAATCTTATTACGTGTCTTTCAATAACTGCTTCTCTGTTCGGTGAGGCAGTTTTTATGTTACACAGTGGCGGATAGCATTCAAAAGTAATATCTTATATTTCGTAAAGTTTCGTTTCGTAAATTCTGTATGGTTGTAAGGAATAATTCTGTTAAAAGTCGTCTATGCGACTGATAGTATCTGACGACAATAGAATTTCGACGACTGCTACTCCTATCATCTAATGACAGAATCTGGGACATTCTGAGCTGTTGTTGCACATGAGCTCCACGATGACTAAAAACTTACAGTTTCTATGAATTGGGAGTTTATGGTCTATTTTTTTAACACGATTATCTCTTCTGATCCACTTTGGGGTTGAGAATTGGTAGTTATTGTTAGTAAAAAGCTATCAGAATTTGAAAGTTTGGCTCGAGTGAATGGAGAAGAATCTAGAAGAGTAATTTATCCTGCCCGGGGTGAAGTATTTAATTATGAATCGAGCCTCTTTACAAACTGATTGCTAATTGTTGTCAAGGTCTTAGAACTCACACACGCCGACATTATTACATAGTCACCAATATGTCGCAAGACGACTCGTCGACACGAAACACCATGATCTCTATTTTCAATCTGATTTATCATAAGTAACAAAAAGATGAAAATAGCTGTTTTAGTTTATTTTAGGAAGAGTATATTAACAGTCAAATAATGATAAAATTGACTTGTAAAGAAAAAGGAAAGATATTTCATTAACTGCGATTTTTCTTCTTCCTGCACTTACCAAATCAATATGAAATACGACAAGAATTTTCATGTTATTGAATTCTGATGTATTGGGTCACATTAAGACATCTTTCCTTCAAAACAAAATACATTTATCGATCCCAGGAAAAATGCCAGAGTTGTTTTATTCGTTTATATGAAAAGAAAAAAAAATAAGATCGAAATTTTGCACATATTGCCAAGAATATTATGTGGAATGTCAGTTTATTGGCAAAAATTTGAAATCCAAAGAATGTGTTATTTTTAAAATAAGAGCAGCGAAAGCCATAGTCGAGGTTCAAGAGACGGGCTCTGACTATTCCAATGTTTTTCCTTGGTTCCCTAACCAAAGCCGGTGATGATTCTCCTTTTGGGATGTATTGAGATATAATCTTGGGATAAACTATACTTTACTGAAGCAAAGAGATAAGCTCCTGCAGCTCATGTCGCCGTATTACGAATCTGATATATATATTGGTTGCTGAAGAAAGTCATCGAAATAATTCCGGCTTAAAGACACCATGATAATAAACCACTATTCCCCGCTTCTTAACGGAATTTACATTAAATCTAAGAATTAGTTTCATTAACTTACCATCTATCACATCTTGATCACTATCGTAGGCGTCTTTCATACGGAGACGTTTCATTCTGTCCCTTATAAATTTTTAAAACCATTTGATTGAATATAATAGTAATATAACTCAAGACGAATGGAGACAAACATCTTAATTGGGCTGTAGTTTATTTAGAACCATTTTAATTTTTCGTTGCGTGTTAAAACGTTTCGATGAAATCATCTTGCATTAAAGCAACTATTGCGATAGTAATAACTTTCATCTGGGAACATTTGATTCATTCAGTGAATTTTATACCGTAACATGTTCGGTGAATTCCCTTATATGGCTCATTCAACTTTTTTGTCTATTAGATTTAAGCCCCTTTGAAAATTAGGGAGGGATGTCGAATCGAATTCCGTCTTCACAATATCACTTCACTTCGGAATTGATTTGATTGTAAATGTCAAATACAGTTAATCAAAGCCCCCAAACAGAACTTTATTTTTAAATTAAACTTATTGTTTACAGACGTTCTGTCAAGGAATCTGTTTGGCTGTATGCTGTAGTCTACAGGTCAATCAAGTGACATTATTTACACCTGAGGTGGCTATTGCACTAAAGGTAAAACAAGACGTTAGTAATAACTTGACATTGTCAACATGATAGAATTTTGTCCTGTTTAATAATCAGAGTATTTTATGTTTCACTTGGAATTATTATCAATATTCATATTTCAAGGTGATTTAATAGATAAAATCTTTCAGTGGATCCTTTGTTTTTTGTTTTAAAGCATTCATCATCTTTTATCTGTTATCTGATCAATAAGAACATAAATCTTTTATATCAAGATTCACATAATTTTCATTCGCTTTTTGGGAGGTACAAACTGTTATCAAAAATCAATATTTGATAAAATGTAGACCGGAACATTTAAATTTTTACTCGCCGTTATATGATAGTCTGAAAATTTCTGACTCGAATACAGTCTCTAATAAGTATATTGATAGTTATCGCTTACATTATAAAGAAGGTCTCAGACTAACTATTTGATGTAATATATGCACCGTGTTGCAATGTTTAATTGATATTGATATCGAAACTTTTGAATCATAATTATTAATTATTAATATCACATTGTTCTATGAAGCATTCATTCATTTGTTTTATTTTTTATATTCTACTGAACCATCAATTTTAGCAAGTACTAGTGATTTAAATTGTTGGATGTGTAAAAACACGCAAACGAAATAATCATTCAACTTAAATGGTTTGTTAGACAAACTAAATAGCATGATGAATCGACATGCTTACTGAGCTGTTACAGCAACGAACAATATCATGTTTCGCTCAGACAAAGTTATTTTCTAAATTTTACTTTGTTTGCTCATAATGATGTGGTTTTGGCTGATGGTTCTTATATTTATTGATTGTAGGTTTGGAGAAAATTATTAATATTGTGTTATTATTTGTAATTATTGTTTATTAAATATACTTATCCTGGTAAGGTTCAAGGTCTGTTTGTTTTAGTAAGTAAATAATCCCAATCAGTCTGTTTGTTTCAGTAAGTATATAATCACGATCCCTACCAACATCTTTATAAATATATAGCTTAAAAATAACCACAGACCAGAGGTGCTTATTATATTAAAAGCAGTCGCACAGGACATGAAACGTTAATGAGGTAAAATCAATGTAAGCATCAGATCAAACACCAATTCGGTAAATTGAAATTCGGGCAATCGATTGTGGGAAAGTTTTACAAACTTGACTGTAAAGGTAGTAGAGGTTCTTATTTTCTCCAAGTGGAGTTCTAGTCAATATGAGTGAAACCTTTATATCGAGAAATTGACCGACGAAATTAACCGATCCGATACTTCCACATTCCCCATAATGCTTTCAGTCTTTGAAAAAAGCAGTTAGGTCGCTGATCCTGTCCGTTTCTAGACCGTACACAACTAAGGTAAGGGTGTTGTTTTGCCTTTCTCTTATACAATGTGTCCACTAGGGTGTCTCAGAATCATAACGGTTTGGGCCTAGATAGGGGCCACAGAATTTGTGTCTACATTCAATTTAAAGGTGGGTTCCTTTTATTTCTCCCTGTTGAAACGTCACTGTGTAATGTCCATCATCACCATTTGAAGTTACAAGAACTGTAAGATCTCGACAGTTAAAATAGTGAAATTTCAAACGTGACGTGAAGTGTATTTAAAACTTCCGTTATTATTATTGACATGACATTTTTTATTTTATATTTTATGAAATTAATGAAATTCGAACAACAGCGTCCTAAAGTTTAACGGTGACATTTCAGAGGACCATCCGCATTTATCTGATTAGGCAACCTCCGAGCAATATTCCAAGATTTCTAGAAACGTCACTTACAGAGCTATATAAGACAGGGCTGAAGTAGATATTTATTAGTTGCCACTATTAATCTTCTCTTTAGAGCTGAATAGATAGTAAAAAGTAAGTTATAAAAGAAGAATTAAGACCAAGCTATAATAACCTAACGAATTTCATGCGAAGCACAGGAAAACACAACAAATCGATATGATCAGACTATAATAACTCGTAATTAACCACAAAGTCACTCTCGAGGTAGGAAATAGATAATATGGAGTTTTACATCATTTTCGCTTCACATTTTGTCTCAAGAAAGCCAGCCAGCTTTAGCTGGTTTTAACAGTAGTATTTTGCTTGAGTATAGTATCGTAGTATCGGTCCTAAAACTCACATCACTTTTGAAGAGACCATTGGTAAAATTGTTTATATTAACATTTTTGTTGTTGTTAAGCTTTCTAGATGGAAAATAAAATAAAGCTGCTTATTGCCTTAAATTCCCCAATAATTCTTATTTTTAAATCCATTGTGTTTAATATTTATGACAGAAAATAAGTCAATTAATCGACACAATGGTCTTTCAGTTCTCTCAAAATTGTTTTACTTTTTTAATTATGACTTAGTCCGTTCTCCTAATGCCAAATACTGTATTGAATGAAAAACACAATTTCACACAATGTTTGAGAAAATTTACATTGTCTCTCCGGAGTAGTATACGATAAAATTGTGTTCCGTTATTTTATGCGATGTCTACCTTCTTTAGCCTGAAAGATCGCTTAAAGGGACCGTAAAGAATTTCAAAGTTTATCATCAATTTGCACCATTCCAATTTTCAATCAGACGTCTGTGGTTCCTGCAGTTGCACCAAATATAAGTGTTTTATGACGTCACTAATCGCGAACGCCTTATGTTTGCAGGTTATCAAATACTTCGTTAAAAAACTAACTGAAAGTTTAATTGAAATTCGGAATGGTGCAAATATTGATGCTATCACTGTCCTTGATATACATACACAATACGAAAACTTCTTTACAATCTCATTAAGGATTTATGTATTAATTTATACAAATCTGAAGTGAACTTTGGTTTTGACATCTATGTGCATTTGGGTGTCATGCTGTTCTGGGATACATTTCTTTATTTGATTATAAATTTTCAAATTTATGTTCACTAGGACGTTCAGTTATTAATAAGATTAACCAGTCGATTGGCTCAATTCTGTTAAAATCAATTTAAACTTAAATTACCCTTACCTCAACCCAAGTCCCTAATGTGTCTGTCTTTATATATTTATTGTCGGTGAAATAACATCGTGATCATAATAATCACAAGTCTGAACTATTAAAGAGTTTGTTGAAATTACATAATCCGTGAAAATAAAATTAATGGACTATTGGAATGGAATATTCGTATCTCTTAGGGCCAAGGCAAATGAGTAAAAAGTCTAGGCTCCTAATAATCTTCGATATTATATGACCTTGTCTGGTTTATGTTCAGCTTTTGGCCCGTTGGTTCTGTTTTGTAATATAATTAACAACGAAGCATTGAAACATGTGATGGCCCTTAAGAACAAAGACATTTTGTAACCTTTTTTTTATCTCTGACAGCAGTGAACATGCCCCTTCCAGACTTGTCATTAATGTTGAGTTCTATCCGGACAACCAGAAATAAAATGTTCTTTACTTCTATAATATAGAAGGGTAAATAACTCAACGTAAAATTAAAATGTAACTGTTACTTTTACATATAGAACTAAAAGATATTCATCGAGTGTATGCGAGAACTGGACTGAGATTGCATATTGTGAGTTTGTCGTGAAAGCGGTCAAGTGAACGCATAGTTCGTTAGAACTAACAGTAACAGGCTAATAGTTTAGTGTTTTTTTTTTTAATAATGGAAGATTTCACATGATTAGATATTGTATGTTGATTGGGCGAAGACAAGAAGAATTTAGCAAACCTGTTCTTATTACAAACAAACGAAAATTGATCATCAATCATCAATAGATTTTCAGAAACAATTTCAGAAATCAATTTTGAAAAATTAATGTTTTTTCTTGAAAACGTACATGGTGGACTATTGTCTAAAAGCAGACACAAATCCTACGTTTGCGACAGACTACAGAAAATAATCTCTCCCTATATATATTGATTAAGAATTAAGTGTTATTTTGTTATTATACTTCATATTAAAATTTAATCTCCTATATTGATAACATGACAATCACTACTCACACCTTCTGCCATCTGTCGTGTGTTTACTATTATATTTCTTTCACCATGTCTAATCCCTAAAACGTTTATGAAACGGATAATAAAAAAAGTATTTCAATTTTAAAGCTTGTTTTGATTTCGAAAACGTGAACAATATTGAAGAGTGTTGAAGACATTTACTGTTAACAGTATATATTAACACTTTTATAAATAATATCACTGTGATATATACGATGATGCATTCCTAAACGTGAGTTCTAATTTCGATCGGAAAGTTTGATGAACCAGCTGTAAAATGGATACGGATAAACCGGGAAAGATCAATGCCAAGAGGTTTGGCCAAGGAGCATCTGGTAGAAAGGATCCCTGTCACGGCGGACTTGTGAACCTAGTTGTTATCCTTGTAAAATATAGTTGGTTCTTTAAAGCCGTTTAAAGACGAGGTATGGCACTCGATTAAGTAGAAAATAGCAAAAACAAAACGTGTCCGCTTTGTGTCTGGATCCGTACTCCGTGTATTCGCATTTTTTCCCTACTGTATCGATTCCCCTGGACCAGATATCGGACTGTATACCTCATATATTAATCGACCAGCATACACCAAGTTCTATAAGTTCAATAATTAAAATTGTCACCAAACAGAATTTAATATCTGCTATTTATTCAGGTCTTTTTTTGATTATTATGTTCAATACACTTTTATTAACAACGTGATAAGATTTCTCATTATAGAACTGTCAAGTTTTTACTGGTTATCAGAAACTAAGACTATCAGAAAAAGTTGAAAGATTAAATTCTGTCCTAAATGTGGACTCCTTCGGCAATATTCGGTAGTTTCCATAAAGTTCCGTAATGTTTTTGTTGAACATTGACACAATTTTTAAAAATAAACTAGTGCTCTTTGTTTTTGTAAAGTGTTTCATGATCTGTAAAAACAGAAAATCATAAAGGCAAGGAAGGCGTTTTTCTTTCTTGGCAGTTGACACCAACCGTTTCTCACAGATTATAAAATCGTCTACAGATCATATTTATCAGCCATATCGTCACAAGTCTTGTCCTCAGATTTCACAAAACATGGACCAATCAATATAATTTCGCACAAATGTTTTATATCACCGTGGAATAGCCTTTATATCTGATATATACAAAGAACATTTAAAGTCTGACCATTTTTGATCTGTGGGGTACAAATACGTAGAGAAAGAAATGTTCGTTCAATATTAATGACATTAATTTCTGTTTTCACTGCCAGAAAGAATTTCTTTGATTTTTGCGAATAAATATAAGTCAAGATAGTCACTAAAAACTATTTAAATGAAAAATGAGTTTATCTGGTTGAAAATTCAGATTAAACTCAATAAGACATATTAAATTTCTAAATAACATTTTGAAAAATAGAACACAATAAAATAAGATTGAAACTAATGACAAAAAGTTCTGAAGAATGATGAGAAATTCGCCAATAAATCCTCTTGGTTCATTTATCATCGAATTATCACTTTTGTGTTTTATGTCACTATTTACGGTAATAAAATAGGCTTGAAGTTACATTTATGAAATTGTACAACATTCACACGCAGAATGGTGTTTGTAATTGTGACAGAAATAGTAACGACTTTCCTCTTAAAAACATTTGTATTTTGTAGGTAATAACGCTTTTCAACAGAAAGATAAAGTAATTCAACCAAACATGGAATTCTGAAAACCGCCGAGAACTCTTCGGTTAAAGGGATAGTGCGTCTTAGCATGAACAATTTTAGTTCTCAAGAATGGTCAATATGAGTGTTTATTCATCAGTGAAATTACCTGGTGTCTGTAACTGAACCCCTTAAAATCTAACAAACTCACAAAAACTAAGTCATTTTTGAAAAACGCTTAATCAGTTTATTAAGCGTTTTCAATATTCAAATGCATCTTTATGGATAATTACTTAGTTTTTTGGATATTCATTTATTTATTTATTTTATTTATAGGTATATTTAGTGATGAATAGAGCTCTTATTGGCCAACTTTAAAATTTTCAAACTTAATCTTCATTCTAAGACCTATTATCCCTTTAACTGTTGGATTGCTGACACTGGGCATTATTTTAAGCATGACCTGCCTTTGAAATCAAAGATCTGATGTACCCACTAAAAGCAATATCTTAGCTGATAACGTTGACTTTATGAGTTCATAATTTTCTTATTTTTGTACATCTTCTCTGCACATAAGAGTAATTCCCCTCGGCCTGTGCTTTAGTAATTTCAATTTTATTATGTTTTTAAAACCACCTTCACCAAGGTCCAGTCTACATGAGTCCAATTAATCACCACACTACATTATTTTAACTACTGATTTAGAAGGCTCTGTCTAGACTGTTTCTGTTAATTTCAAACTTGATTTTTTAATTTATTGAAGCGATTAAGTGGGCGTTAAAGATCCATTCCCATTCAGTTGAATTACTAATGATTAAAAGGATACCATAGCGCGCTCTTTAAATATCTTTTGTTAACAAACCTTTAGTACGGATTTCCTAATGATATTCAGTTTCATTCCTATACCGTACATACTGAGACACGTTTTTAAACCACGGCTGATATTTTGTTGACATGCGTGTCAACTGAACATCCCTTTCTGATATTAAACAAAGCTTATATAGTTTGTTATAGTGGCAAAAACACCTTGATATCAAAGATAGAAATAAACCCAAGTTATTTATAATTTCATTTGCTACTTTTGGTTTTTCAACTCGGCATTCTTAACATATTCTATCAGTATCAGGATAGGAAAATAAAATATTCCTTTGTAGTGCCCACTTATTTTATAATTGGTTATTATGTAACAGTCAACTTGACAACTATCTCAGTAGCTCCAGACTTGAATAACATCTTTGTCAATTTCTCTCAAGTTCATTTATAAATAATTATATTTATAGTGGTAGTAAGTACCACTTAACATTCTGGTATAAGTCGAGGGTAAAAAAATCGGAGTCGTAAACGGAAGTCATCACCGCTGAGAATTATGTTTCCATTAAAGATGGTGATGTCTTGAAACGCGAATGACTTTGACAAATTCCCCTCTTTGAGGTTCTTCCTAAACGGGGGACATATAAATTGATGGCAGGATTTTGTCACATATGTACAAAAAAAAAACATGTCAGTTGATGAGCAGTGAAGTAAGTCGATTGCTCCATACTATACAGAATATACTTCTGTTTATACTATCCGAGAAAGACCAATGCCCAGGTTTGGCCAAATCCGGTGAACCTCAGTTGTAAAATATAGTTGTTTCTTTGGTTTCTTTTAACTAAATCTGTAAAAATGGATCTAGAAAATCGAATGACAAAGGACGCTATTCCCGCCTCGTATTTTGAGAAATGGAAGATAGGTACATTTTGCAATCTACGTCCATTGAAAAGATGACAACATTATAATTTGAAGCAATTATTTGAAAACCCGATATCAGTCAGGAAATGGTCTTAAAACTGTCTTTTCTCAGATTTGTGTGAAGGTAAAAATTCAATGTTAGCCTCGTTCTGGCCCAAATATGGGCGATGCATGAATACAGTTTATGTGAAAACCTATCAAGTGGCCTGTTACGGTCTTGTTTCAGTTTGCATAATAGAACTGTAATCTTTAGGAAATTAATTGAATTTCAGTTTGATATGATGTACACTCTTCGTATCAAATTCAGAGGTTTCAAATATAGCCCTGAAATTTGCTAGAAAACGTCAATAAGGGGGTTTCGCCAATAAGCGAAGGTGCTTCCATCTTTCCCACATGGCAAAAATACTCCATTTCCAAAGATCATGCAAATTTCAAGAACGTTATGGTATTGATACAGAATAAGAAAGGTTATTTGAACAAAATAAATTGTAATTCGTATCTGGGAATCTTGAACACGTAAGGAATGTTTAAGTACTCCTTCAAGATGGCCGCAGAAATCCAAGAGGCCGGCTAGTGAAGTGAGGAGATGATGTAAAAAGTCCGTCAATAACTAAGATCGATCTTAATCTTTCTTTAGCCGGAAATCGAAAACTAATTTCCACAACTATTCATTTGAAATGACGGAAACATTATACTAACCTTGAGAAGACTATAGAATAGTTATAGATTATTTCAGAATCGCTTATACCGCCATTTTTGGGTCATTGACATAACCTGACTATTAGACCTTATTGTTCTATATCCCGCTGGGCTAATTGGATGGATTTTTTCGGGGAAATTTTTAGTCATAAATATAATTTTTTTGCCCATTCTTACGCTCGTATTTACCTCACTGGACTATTTTAATAGCGTTTTGAGGTTAATGAAACACCGTTCACGCTTCCAAGCTTCCAATGATATGAATATAACAGAAGAGAAGATAAAACGTTTTTATCGCGAATCTGGACAAGTTGGTAGGTCTGATACAATTATTCTTGTTGAACGTCATAATTCTGGTGGTAATGATCCCATGTGCACGTGATTGACACCATTAAGGCAGTGGTTTGTGGATAATGTCCCGTGATCAATAAATCATGAAGTAATTCCAGCTTTCGTTGAATCTGAAGAGTTCATGATATTCTTGACTGATTTCGAAGCTTTTAGTTGTGTATTTAGTCACGAAATTGTTTCTAAATATCTGCCATTAAACAAATAGTAGTATAATGTTTGTCTGTAATTTTAGTATTATTATAGTAGTAATTGGGATTGTAAAAGGGTTTTCTTAAGTTATATGAGTAATGGAGATATTAATAAATGTAGCAACATTGCCATGTCCATTACAAATTATAAGCAGCTATCTCGATTTGATTAATAGTAGAACTCTCCTCTATTAACTTCTGACCATAACACGTATATTTCTACCGAAAAAGTTACTTCTTATCTGGAATGTCTTTTCCTGTACAGAATAGCCCCGATGACAACTGTCATGGTTTCTATGATTCTGCCCTGTTTTATACTTGGAAGTACCCTGATTTGTTACCTAGGGTTGCGTAGTGTCTCGAGCTAAGCAGTTCAAAAGATCACAGCAGACTACAACCTTCTGGAAAAGAAAACTGCCTCATTTGGAGTACCAGGTGCCATTACTTAAGAATAGAATCTTTATACGACACGATATATCCATTTAAATAAGTCCTTAGTGAAAGACGTGTTTCAAAATTTAATTTTTTAATTTTTAGAAGGATTCTGTCATTTAGTTTGGACACCAGGTAAGTCAATATGTATCAAGACCGATTCGTTTTGACCAAGTTTAGAAATATTGATGTTATTCATTGACGTCGTTAGTAATTGTTAATGTCAGCAGTAATTGAAAGCAAAATTGTTTTCAGAGACCTATCATTAATACAATAGTCAGTGGGATTTATTAATGCCAAAATCATTTCAACAAAACACCACAAAAGAGATTGGTATGAATAATTCGCTTCTAAGAGCACTGGAAGCAGTGGCCAATAAGTTTTACGGTTACTTATTGCAAGTCAGTGGGAACGTCGTTAAAACACAATCGGACGAATCAATATTTTTTACTGTGAGTCTAGAGCTCTAATCAAATCTGATAGGATCTGTCTGAAATTGACTTCAGTCAACAGTGGTTTCCATAGTAGGAGTTGAATGGTATTCTCTTCGATTGTTGTGTACTAAGCGTCGCTAGTATCTGTGATTAGGTTTGTCAACTTTACAGAGAACCACAAAAAAACAATTATTTACTACCCCTTCATCAAGTTAATTTTCAAGTTGTAGTACCCATTGTAGGGAGTCACGAAAGCAAACTGTGTGTTTCAGTATTTGTCAATTTACTTGACGTAATGTATAATGTAAAACCTGGTTAATTTTGACAGAACCTACTAAATCTGCTTAAATAAAACCACGGCAAGGAATAAACCATATAAGCTACAACAGTCTTTAATTTATGTTATATTAAAGTTGTAGCCTTTATTTTTGTTACATTGTCAAACTTGTGACTGGATGTAAAATAATGTTAAAGTTACAACTAAATACAACTCTATGTCTTTCAAATAATGACGATGTTATAAATGGAAATAAAACATTGCCACGGTTATCGCGAGAAAACATGTCTACACTAATTATTTTCAAGGTTTTTTTGATGCTCTTGACGATAAGAATAAATGAGATCAGCTCACGAAACATCAACATTGAGTTAAATAATTGCAGGAAATCAACTAATAATACGATTAGTAGAGAACATGTTGCTTTTCGGCTTAGTTCATTTGATTCAAGGGCATTTTGTAGAAAAAAAAGATGTTTATATTACGTTTGATGTTTTAGGCATATTTATACAACTGCTCTTTGAAGGTTATAGAAGACCATCTGATGACAATCAGAGACTGTCGTCTTCAGTATTATAATCAATACAGCTTCAATTTGTACTATCTAGGTCTGCTGGAGGCAACCACTAAGTGGATCTTGATTATAAGACAACATTTGCTGGACAATTTTTATACTTTACATTTGCCCCTAAGCAACTTCTTCCTCGTTAGAATGCGATATACACTTATAGATTATAATTAGAAATTGATAACGACTATATCAATATAAGTCCGATATAAGAACATGGCCAAGGCTACATATAATGGTAGAACCGCACTTAAGTGTCTATAGGTTTTCAATATTGCATGAGGGGCTTGGCGTAATGATACCAAGAGTGTGCGTAGTACACGAGTGGTATCACTATGCCAAGCCCCGAGTGCAATATTGAAAACCTATAGACACGTGTGCGGTTCTACTTTTATTACATACTATTGCGGTTACTGTTTTGATTGGAGTAACTACAAATTACTGCCATAAGACTGCATTAAAATGGTGACCTGATTTGCCATATTCTATTTATAACTCCTATGTGTACGGCCTACTTCGCTGTTGGATTCCCCCTGGAATGTTATATTAAAAACATGATGACGTCATAGAGATTTTCCTCTAACCTACTCGTCTCAACTTGTACATGTGACTTGATTTGGTTGCATTGTTGTCAAAAATGGATTAAAGACATTGTCAGTGGAAATTATAGCCCATGGGTGGTTGGCTTCAAAATATGGTTTAATGGTAATTTGTTGTCATTTAAGTTATTTTAAGTTGACACTGCAGGTGGGAAATCGCTAAGCGACATGGCTTTTGAAAACAAAAATGGCGACTCAATCATTCGAGTCCGTAGAAAAAGTAGTTCGTCCGTATTCAACGTATGTGTAATATGGATTCAATTATTACATGGGCCCGATTTCCCTTGTATTGGTTTAGTAGGATTACACATGTATGTAATAAAAAGACGTATTTGAAGACTCTTCACACTAGAAAACCTGATGGTACTTCCCACTTGAGAACTTGACTACTATACAATAGGCGCTCCTAGTTTATCCTAGTTTGGACAAGATGTTCGGTTACTTCAATATGTACATGTACAGGACATTCGACAATTAGTGGCGTCATCAATCAATTAGTTTTAGTGGAATTGCAGGAACCACAGATGTCTTTTTGAAAATTGGAATGTTACAAGTTAAGCTATAAGTGTCCACGATACACTTAATCAAATAATCAATCCCTTTTATCAATTTATGATCGCTTACCCAGTATTATAGCAGACACTGTCAGGCCTTGTTACCATTCCATTTACTTGCATATATAACAGACAAGACAAAGTCCTAATAGAGTTTTCATATACTGTAAATAACGAGTTTTCATATTTGTCTTTCAATGGTTTCAGGAAAGAAGTCTACTAATAGCATAACGTTACTTTATGTCCTATTCACTTAACGTTGAAATATTGAACCTTTTATTAATGATTTTCGAGACGTTGCAGAAATAATTTGCTAATTAAAATATTATAACTTCGGTACTAATTAACAACATTTGCTAAGTAAAATATACATCCCGTAATACTTTTTTCTAGATTGACATCAACTTAGACTTAGAAAAGTTCCGAAAAGGAACTAATTTGTCATCCTAACCATCATTAATGCCAGCTTTCCCTTGCCAGCGATGCAGGTCGGAGGGACTGACATGGTAAAAGCATCGTTCGGGTTGAATAATAAACCAAGGCCCCGTGTGCTACAGGCTCGACAGTTGAAAATAAAGAAGTAGACTACTGGCCTGGCAAAACGTCCCTCAACCATTTAGTTACATAAATAAAACAAATTTCAAATGTCAGTTTAGAAGGGATGTCGGTTTTGTTAGAGGTTTTGTCACATATTATAATGTCTGTTGTCGCCTTCCTACGAACAATTATCACTTTAGTAGTCAACTGTATTATTCTTATCATCGCTTTACGCTATTTTATTGTCCACTCTGGTATAAAATCGAGACAAATTACTTTCTGATTTTGATTTTATTTCACAAGTCTACCAGAGAATTATAGATATGATATTCCTTGATAAAAATATAATGATAAACTAATCATAAAGCCGCCATTAGTGAATTCAGACTTTTGTTTACCCCCCAAAAAAACAAAAATAAAAACATGTAGCATAAAAGGCCATGATTATTATTTATTTTTTTATAAAAAGGGTGGGAAGAAGGATTATAACATTTCTACTTGCCCGGCTCGACAGTTGTATATCTATATCGTTCTACATTTGATGAATTAATAACTATTCCATTACCTAGTATTCCTATATCTTTCTGCAATTTCTGCATTGGGCACTATTTTAACAGTGGTATTTCTATATAGCCCAAAATTGATGTATTGAGCACTATTTTAACAGCGGTATTTCTATATAGCTCTATAATTGGTGTATTGGGCACTATGCTAACAGTGGTTATTTCTATATATAGCTCTATAATTGATGTATTGGGCCCTATTCTAACGGTTTAACATTTCATTATGAAAGACATACACTTATTTTGTCGTGTAATCCCAGACAAACATTCTATAAGTTTTAACCAATTTGTTTTTAGCGTTAGAAATGACGTTTTTATCTCTTTCTGAAGTGTCCTCTTCAGTGCCTTCTTTGTAGCAACATCAAAGCCAATCAGATTGACATAATAGCTACTTACTTGTCAAGTTGGAATTTGGCAGATTTGACAAATCTATGTCGATGTTGTTGAAGGCAAGGATTTCCTCAGATGTTTCCTTAATGCCACCTTTCCCAGCCTCTACTTCACTGTGTAAACTCGTCAAGCACTCTTGAATTATTTATACTTTGTTCTAAGTCAATATTTTTTTAAGATTTTTAAGCAACAAATTAATTCTTAAGATGGACGTTATAATCGATTTATTTTAATAAACTCTTGGTAGAAAAAAATACTTGAAATTCCGGTGAAGGGTGTGTTATACTTTCTATCTCGCAGCCATTAACGTCTATATTATTTATATTCAATTCTGTTGTAAAAGACTTGATGGAAGATGGTTCGATTGATGAATCGAGAAAATGCAGTCTAATTAAGTTTTTAATGTAGTCTTACGTTCAATAACATGAAAGTTTTTAAAACATGTCATTTAGAAAACATGGAATTTATGCAATTTGTATTTTCAGCAATTTCTCTTCTTGCAGATTAACTTTTTACATTCACATATTTTATCAACCAAGAAAAGAATGGAGTAGACTGTTAAGATCTTTATATCATTTCATTTGTGTACCAAAGAATTTCTCACAACTCTTGAACAATCTTCAAAGAAAGATTTTATTTAAAAAGTACACTTCTGGATTATCGGAATCAACACAAGTTTACAGAGGCGGTGAAGGCAATATAATGCTTTTTTATCGGTTACCGTATCGACACCCTTCACACTGCATCGGTTACACAAAACAATTATATTGTCTTTACTCCAGGAAATGGATGATAACATATTTGTCGTTTTATACCGTATTTGATTTATTGGTATGTAATTCTTTTAAGAAGTTAACGTTGATAAATATTGGAACTGAAAAGAGGTTTAAATTCAATAATACTGTATTCGTTTTCTTTTCTATTAGATTTAACCTAATCAATGGACCATATTTTCGGAGTTTGTAAAATTGCCAAATACTAGAACTTGTTGATTTTCAAAACGTGTGTATGATAACTTTATATTTAATAACTAAATTGAAAACTTAATTGATTTTAACACAAAATAGCAAAGTAATTATGTTCTAGGCACCGTGTCTGGATGACCTAGCCTATTGTTAGTATGGATAGATATATAACGGCTTGCAAGTACACATGAAATCTACATCGGGGGTAATATTCCAACTTTAGTGTTCCAGACATCTGATTGGATAATATAGCTATATTATACAATTAATTTTTATTTACCAACAAACCAAGCAATACCCTTTAACTTGTTATCTACCAATCCACCAAGCAATGCTCTTTACTGGTAATCTACCAACCAACCAAGCTTTTCCCTTTACTTGTCATCTACCAACCAACCAAACATACTCTATACTTGTAATATACCAACCAACCAATGTATACCCTTTACTTGTTATCTATCACCCGACCAATCTATACCCACAGCAATAAAACACAGTAGTTAGCTTTATATGTAATAGCTCCTACACGTGTTTTCTTCATTTTTCAATCTAATATTTCTGTTATTATAAACATTCTCAATAACAAATTTTGTCTTATTATATAAAAACAAACCTTTAAAAAATGTGCCAATTTAAAACTTAATTCAATTAGAATATCTTGTTATGAATCAAATCAATAAAGTCAAACTCTCAACTTGTTAGAGCTCCAAACCACGAGGAGGCATATTTCAGTTAGAAAACTTATCAGCACCATGAAGTACATGTTTTTAATACGGGAACATGTCATCCTGAGCTGTCTTATTCTCTAATTCTAATATTGTAAGTTTGCAGCACCTAACATATTTCTCACTCTTCTGTATTATATTACAACACCTAGTGTGCACTGAAGGAAACTTTTATTAAAGTTTTATTCTTATACTGGTGAATTATCAACGGTATGCAATGTAAAATTATTGAGACGGCGGTGATCATAAATACGTAATCTACCCAACTATCTGGGTGTAGTGAGGGTTACATCTTGGTCTGTGGATTATAAGATAATTATCAGTGAAATGTAACGTGATTTGTACAACATTAAAAAGCGGAGAGCTTCATAAAAGAACACAAGGGAATAAAGCATGGTATTGTGTAATTAGTAGATAAAAACGTTATGTTCCTTGCTATTTAAGAAGTGTTATGTCATAATGTATTCCCATGTGGGTTTTTTATATGTGTATGATATTGTACATGGTAATTAGTTAAATAAGAGAAATTTCAATATTTTGTAACAACCACCAAGGTCATATTTCTTCTGTTAAACCAAATCAAATATCTTCTATATATTGTTATAAGTGGTCATTTCGATTTAATCAGAGTTATAAATTAAATACGAAGGTGGTCCTTTGGGAAATATAGACTGATATTGAAGTCTGAAACAGGTCAGTTGGAGATGATGGACTATTATGGAAAGAACAATGACATCTTAGCATTTAGAGGTGGTTTGAACACTATGGTTATTTTCGGCCTTTGTCTTTATGTTGATCAGAATACATGTGTATATATATCGAGACTTTTATCCAGCAGCTTTTCTGTGAGATGTTCTGAATACAACATCACCATATGACAAGCTGTATATGTAGATGGTTGGAGAATCAACATGTCTTAAACACTGCATGAATTTATTATTCTGCCATTCCTTACGGGGAAACGACTTTTAGTTATTCAGTATATACGAGTACCTGAAAACACATCATCATTAGAAGTACATAATGATAAAATTTACATCGTTAATGATTTTATTTCTTGTAGCATTCCAAATTATGAAAGGAAATCGACATTTAGAGATTTTCATTAAATACGAACAGCCCAAGTTCAAGCACAATAGAATAGTTCAACGTAAACCCAACTTTATATATTGTTAATGATGTTCGGTATAGCAGTGCAAATCGTTCACAATGAGAATTTTATATTAAGACATTGCTTTCTCTATCTTTATTCCTATTCTTTAAAGCTCTTGACGTATGGTCCAAAAATAACCAGGTCTGGGCTTGGCATTATATATGTTTCTCCTTATTTCTGGGATTTAGAAGACTGATATAGACTCTCGACGACGTTTTGTGTGCAATGAGGTTAATTTTCCATACAATCTGAACGATCGGCATATTTCGATTCCATCTATTTCGTGGAGTTTCTGGAACCGAGAGCAAGTAAGTTAGAACCAATTGATTAGAACTGTGGCGATATTGTTAGCATGGTAGGGTATGCATACAGCACCTGTTGCCACTCTTTGATTTCATTTCTCAAAGGAGTCCTTTCGGTATTTATTAATGTAAATTACAAGTTTTTAACGTCAGACGTGATAAACCATCTATCTTTAAGGGTGTTGAATCATAACAAGACTAATTTACCCCCGGGTATAACGGAATGTACGTTTGTTTTCTCGTGTTCAGAGGTCTCCTGATAAAGACACAACCAATAAACCTTGTCAATTGTATTGATTCTCTGGAGATGCCGTAGTTACGGACCTTTTTCGGGTCGGCATCAGATATTCCCGGGGTCGAAGCAAACCTTAGGTATAGAGAGACATCCGTCAAGAGGAGCTCTGGTTCATATTTTATAATCATAGTCATATTATTTACTTTGATATTTATAGTAAGAATAAGGTCGCTTAGTATAGGGTACAGAAGAAAGAACTGAATATATGAGACGCAGATACAATGACCGCGGCAATGTATTGGATTATTATGGAAACAGTAGTTAAACTAGCAAAGGAACCCTATATTTACCAAGCGGAAGATCTGTACAAGATTAATGGCAATGAATCATCCCTTCAAAAGCGACCCAATCTATCAAAGAATGTTCCTGTTAATTGATGAATTACATCCAATCGTCCTCTATTTGACCCTATTTTAGACAAATGAACAATGACTATGAAGGCTTTTATTAATCCGCTTTTTATAAATATGTATGAAAACAGTAACTATTGGCACATAATAAATACAAATATATATTGGAAAACGGTGCCGAATGAATCAATGTCTTTGAATATTGTCTTGAATCGCCTCCAATCATCTCTTTATTTGATCCAAATGAGTCCCGTTAAACAATGAATCTGAACTTGTAGTAACTACAAGGAACGTGGTAAATATAACGAAATAGATTAGATCTACTTGGATTCTCTTGGGAAATGGTACCTATTATTACCTTGTTTCTATCTCGACTGTTATTGAACGTATTATCACTTTACTTTACAGTTACAAAGCTAGAAAGTGTTCTGAATTCTAGTGTTCTGTCTCGAGGCAACACCAAAAGACAAATAAAGTGCAAACATCAATTTTTAATAAGGATGATACTTTGTCTCCGAAGATCAAACGTGACTGCAATACCCTTGCGTGATGGGGTCACCCGTACCCTTCGACAAAGTGTCTTCTTGAATGATAAATGTTCGCTTTCACTAGTACTGATTCGGAATTCTAGTTTTATTGTGCTATTGTTCAGCTTATTTAATCGAAACTGATCAAAGTAGCTTAAGGCAGAAAACGAAGATACATTATTTGATAGTGTTTGCAATAAATCAAAGACTGCACTTTATAGATCCCTCGGCAGATGGAAATAAAATATACTACACAATCGCCAAATATTGGACTTAAAACTGCTCATTAAAAGATCAAATTTCACAATCGATAGTAAATGATCAGAACGCATTAAACACGGTATACAATAAGTCGAGATATATCAATGAAACGTGGCTTGAAGATATCGTATACATACATCATTAAGCCTGGGAAACATATGCCATATATTTTTGTACGTGACATATTTGCTGATATTTGCAGATTTACAGTAGTGTTCATTAACGCAAAAACAGAACAATACGTGTATTCTCCTCCTATATAATATGCTTGTCTCCGATCAGACGATAAGTTTACAAATTCTGGCTGTTATTCAGGAAGCACTAATTCTTAGTATGCTTTAAGAGAATTTGACACTTCCCTCATACCAAACATAGTCCTTGGAACATTGAGTATCAATTTCAATATTCACCTTTCAAAATGCTGTAATGCAGATAAACAGAAAGCAAAGTATTCTAAATTCTTTTCGATCAGGACAGAAAGTACTTTGCCATTGAAGATTTCATTCAAGTCTTTTACATAGACTTGAACAATTGTATAATTTAATATTAAGCTTTATTTCAGAACTTAAAGGGGGTTGACAACCTTATCGTTCGAGGTGTATTTCAATCAAGAAACGTATTAAGTTTATATCCATTCTATTTGGCATTAAAAAAAACTAATCTAGTAAAGTTTTAGCTCAATCGCTTCAGTAGTTTGTCAGATATCGGTCCGTAAAGATGATATATTTATAAATAATGAACACAGTTTTTATGGTATACTACTCCTCAATTTAATACAATAATACACAACGTTTCAACAATTACACAGTCGTCATCGGGTGAACAAGACTAAAAACAAAAAGGGTACCATAAAAACTGTGTTCATTATTCATGTGCTTCCTACCCCTAAATGTCGCTTAAGGATGATATATTCATAGACCAATTATTCCTTTGGACGTTCAAATTACGTTTGTCAGTTGAATTTTTGAGTACTACGTCATCAGCTAAATCAACTTTTACTAGTTTGTACATCTCAGATTTACTATTGGGGTATAATTGTAATCATGTAAACAGGTTTTATTTTGCTTAAAGGGGTGTTGACATGAGCTTAATCGTTTAGGTGTAATTGGTGCAATCGATGCCTTTTAAAGATTTCTAAGCATGTAGACTTTTTAAACATGAGCGATGTCCTCTATAAGTTTACGCTTTTTTTATAAAATGAATAGTTTTTTAAAAATACATTTTGTAAATGCACACGCAAAATTTTGATTTTTTATTTATCTAATTTACAGAAAGGAAAGTCTTTCTATTGATATGAAATAACAAATTGTGTCCTTGAATATATATTCCTTCAAAATAAATTGAGTTAACAAGTAGATAAAATGATAGATACATGTAGACTTACGTTGTGCAAAATTTCAACCTTCTATTTTAAATAGTCTAGTAGTTATGCTAATTTTAAGGGGATAATTGACGTTTTTTTCGTTCATCTTTCATACCCTATTTCTCAAAGTTGAAATGTCATAAAGAAATGAATTTTATATTTTTGGATAGCTGAAAGTCCCCTCTTTCCATTGATATTTAAATATTTCAGAAAGGTATAGAGTTGTCCATCCCCTTAAGATAGATGTTAGTGAAATAAGCAGTTTTTGTTTTGATGTTTTAGCCCCTTTTTTCAAATTTTGTCGGTCAAATATCAAACAATGTCATTTGACTGTAGGCTATAATGTTAAAAAGAATTTTATAAATTATAGACACAAGAAAATTGAGTTATTTCTTCTGTTGCAATTTATCAATTTGTTTTTATCTACTGAAAGAATTGTAAAGAGTAATCTATTATCTGGAATTTACATCAACGGAAACGACGACAACTGGAAAGGAAAGGAATCACAAATGAACAAAGGTTTGATAATGAAATTAAATTTTATTGATAAAATCATCTTTGATTTTAATGAGATCTGTTGCGACCTGAGACTGTTGAGAAACAGGAGATAATGGACAGGTGG
Organism: Nipponacmea schrenckii; assembly: GCA_030562195.1. Lineage (NCBI taxonomy): Eukaryota > Metazoa > Mollusca > Gastropoda > Lottiidae > Nipponacmea > Nipponacmea schrenckii. The sequence goes on from CM060199.1 coordinate 6,553,172, forward strand.
TTAGATATGTTATACTGTAATTTATATCGAAGAAATGTAGATCTTTTAGTGATATTTACTTTCCATTATTATTTTATATCCATGGAGGAAAATCTCAACCACCACAAAGTACAACTTTATGCGCAATTTAGCACTTCAAGTTGACTAGTTGGAACCAAAAAATAAAATGGATGGAGTTTTACGTCCTACTTTTTTGCATTGTATGCATGCAACGACGGAAATTTTGTCAGGACAGCAGTATTAGTCTATTCTTTTTACGATTTCAATTTTTCCTTGGGCTGAAAACTTCGACAGTTCATCACCTTTTCTTGTAGATAATTGTGCTCCACAAAGAAATAATTTAAAGCTCATGTTTTATGTTTTATTATACCTCTATAACTATTCACATAATAATTATAAGTGCATTCGATTTGTGCAAAGGCGAAACCATTGGGTTTTGGTTTTTTGATCGGAAACAGAAACAGTTTAAGACAAGTACTATTTCTTCATAAATTAAAAAACAATACACATTTAAATTGTCCGAACTCTCAGGCTACCAAGCAAGCGTCTCACTAGTTGAAACAGAAGATCTTTTGTCCAGTCCTTTATCATCAAAATAATTAAATATGTCAAGTTTCTCCATGTGATTGAAAATGGGCAGTTTGAGCAATAAAAATCTTTTTTTCTCCAATCATTTGGTTAGTGATATCTTCATCCAATGTAATGAATATAAAAGAAGATTTATAACTTATGCCAATAATTAGATAGTAAAGCCGATTATTATTTTATCTACTTGATAACTCAATTTATTTTGAAGGAATATATATTCAAGGACACAAGTTTGTTTATTATATCAATAGGAAGACTTTCCTGTCTGTAAATTAGATAAATAAAAAATCACTGTTATAAATATACTATTGCCTCCGTTAAAGTTTGTTTGTGAAATATGAACACTATAAGAAGTATGCTTATTCTTCCTTTAATATGAACATTTTGTTCTACTTTACAGACATAAAGGAGTTGAAATGAAATAAGAAATAAGCGTCTTACTCTTCTGTTCCTCACGTGCTATTACAGAGGGGGAAACGTCACACAGTGTGCTATGAGGGAAATGTCTGGATACCAGCATAAGCCTACCCTTTTTAAGATTAATAATTGCCGAGGAATCGTACCTATGTCGTGATTGGACCCTCAACCCACACAACGAACTAAAAGAGGGGGGGGGTAGCATATCCTATTTATCTTATATTCTGATGGTATTCACAGATTATGTTCTTTTTTACCAACTGTACTGTGCTTTGTCTAACTATTTTAATTAACATAGCTGCATACATTCCATGCTTTTTAAAATATGGCCCCAGTTGGAAAAGTGTGTGATATTTTTTTAACATTACAATACAAAACCATTTGACTACCTTCGTAATAAATCCACCTAACAGACAACGGATAAAAAATGTAGCTCTCTTATAGTGCCCATACGGATTTAGTTCACTAATTCATTTACCATCTATTTCCATGTTAAATAACAAAATTCAACCTTCTAGAACTTTTGCCAGAAATCTCGTTGAAAACTTTCTTATATGTCACATGAAAGCCAGGCCAATACTTGGTTTCTGTACAAAAATCCAATATAGCATGACCATGAAAATTTTGAACTAAACAAAATGAAAGTAAACCACTACATTTTATCAACATCCGCTTGACTGTCACTGCACACAAAACCACTATTTTAGGAATAACCTTCCGCCAATTAAATTTCTCATTATCTCAGAAATTCTGAAAGAAAATGCAATTTCAGACATGAAAAATCAAAAATGGGCATGCAAAAACGGGAGAAAGAGGATTTCTAAAAATAGAACGGACTAATACAATCATTAGCATAAAATGTTTTACTGGACTGAGTCCATACGACATATATAAACGAACGAACTTAGAGCGTATAATACAATTGGGCGATGTCTTATATCTTTAATTTGATGGTCCACGGTCCAAAATATAATAACACTTCTATACATTGAATACACAACAATGGATCGCCCTCTGGAAAGGAAACTAAATGCCAAGGCGTGTTAATTGTAAAATCAAATGTTATTTGCCAGGAAAAGTGCTTGGCAGATGTAAACACTTTATTTCTTACTTGGTCTGTTTTTTGTTGTTGCTTTTTTTTATCTTCTTTAACCTAATTATTTTCTTCTATTATCCTTTTAATACGAGGCTTATAACTTTCAAAGATAAACTCTAATACGATCTATCTCAATAACATTATTTTAATGCTTTGAAGTCATTCTTGTGGTTCTTGATATATTTGATATCTTTCGTGCATCAAGGTGCCTTTACACCATAGCAAGTGGAAATGAAGTATTTCTGAAAGCAAACAAATGTAGATGATGGACAACTTATAAGATTACAAATTCTGCACATACCCATCACGCAACCATACGCAGTCCATAAGTGGAATAGGGGAAGTGTAGTTTAAATTGTTGATTCTGGGCGAGTTTTTTCATATATACATTTGTTAAATTCATGTTTCAGCATACGTCCTGGTGTGAGGGCGCCATTAGTTGTTACAATATCAAGAGTTATGGAAGATTATCATTCTTTCAGATAGAAACCTTAATAAGCCTTGTTAGTGGTATAAGTATAGGATAAGAACGTAAAGAAAACGCTCCGTATTGATTCTGTGTCACTAAAATCTAACCTAATTTTTTCTCAGATTATAAATGATATTCCTTCGTGTCTTCTATAGCCTTCAGGATAAAATAATTTAGTGTTATATATACGATAAATGCTGTCATATATCACTACACGTGACAGATAAATTGGGAATCTGTTGTAATAACATTATGAAAAGACCAAACCTGATTTGCTGTATAAGTAATCGAATATATGTGACAATTCGGTCAGTTGGTGTATGTGGATAACGCTTTTATACAGGAGTATAAGAAAAAATCACTGACACGAAATCAGATTTCCCCCATGTGCTTCATTGTTTGTCATTGACTTTTTGTCTTCCTTACGGTCTGTACATGGTCGGTCTGTATGAAATTATTTACTTCGATATAATTACTAATCAATCGCTGTTTGAATTGGTCAGCTGTGCCTTTGTTTGCGCATTATTTAATATGGCCACTGAAGTGGACATTTGAGTCTGGACAAAAATATCATATTCAGAGAAGGCATTTTTAGCTATTGGTCCAGCTCAATTGCTCATACAGTGGCTCAACAATTGAGTGTGGTCCAGCTCAATTGCTCATACAGTGGCTCAACAATTGAGTGTGGTCCTGTGGACCCATTACCCATCCCGTGGAGTAGGTTAGGGAAATGATTTTCTTACTCTCCTAAAAAATTTTATTTATGGGCATGGGGCTACCAAACCACCATATTCCCAATGAAGGTGAATTCCATCAGAATATAATCAACTTTTCGACCAACTAATACCTGAAGATCTCCTATCAGAATATCAGAAATATAATCTTTGATGTGAAGATCCAGTTCCAAATTGAAATTCTCGCTATCTGGTTAATTTAAATTTTTAATTATGTAGCACCTGCAATTATATAGCATTCATTGTCTTCTCGATTTCCATATCGACCTTTGCAATCAGCTACTAACTAATGAAGTGTACTGTCATTAAATGTATTAAGCAGCCGGTCACCTTTTTCAGCAATCAACTTCAGTATTCGACTACTTCTCTGAAGACTTCTGCAATTGAAGAAATGCAAAGCAGCGGCATTAATTATCTGTGTTATATGTACGGGAACTAATTCTTCAGCCATCAAATTTGACCATAGTAATTTCTACTAAATTAACGAAAGTTTGGTATTCACCTTACTTATCTGTGTCATGTTTCAGCAATCATCTTCAGTTTATCACATTAACTTTGACTTATATATTTAAATAATTATAAAACGTACTTCTTACAACTTTGACTTGAAAAATTATTATTTTATAAGTTTGTCTATTGCAATTATTGCTTTATGTGCGTGTATATCTGCATCTATAATCTATAATATGTACTTATAATAGTTACAGCATTAGATTATAGTGCAAAAGTATCTAGACATAGTCGCTATTTAATAGGTAGGAATAATAATCCAGAAAGAGTATGTTTGCAGGATCGTTTTGGTTACGGATCAGCTAGTAGTTTGGTGATGTGGTCCTACCTGGATTTTGTCTTCATTCCAGGGACCTTATTCTCTAAACTATAAATAAACTTCGGATCTTAATAAATACTCCAATTTGATTGGATAATAAAAAACTAAAAATATCTCATGAGAATAGTGCCCCAGATAGACTTTTGGTGGTTACGTTTACAGTTTTGGTATGTAGTTTACTCGTTTAATTGTCTTGCTTTCCCACCTTCTCAACCGTTTTCATTCTTTCTGCTGGCGAGATATTAAGGTACTGATGGCGACAGTCCACATCATTAACTTCAACAATGTTATATTAACTAGTGTTGAATTATAATTGTTGGTGTTTGTAGACGCAGGTGTTGCTAGTTCATTATCGGCATGAATTATATAGACACGTGAACATAAAGTAATTTCCGTATTGATATTTACATAATTATTTCCATTTCAATTTATACCTGATTTTAACGCGTGGGTAAATCTTTATCGGAGAACGGCATTCTCGAGTTTAACAGAATCCAGGTCAAAATTGGATGAAAGAGATTTGAGTTTTATTGAAGATGTAATTGAAAACAGACATTTGTTCAATCCAAAATGGAAACTTGAATTTCGGAGATGTCTTTAATGGGTCCAGTGAATAAGTGTTGACAGTGATATTTCGAGCAGTTTCACATTAAAGTTACATCGCATTTACCATTAAGCTTGGCCTACAATGGTTAATGATGGAAACACTTAAATAAATATCACCCCTCTCCCATTATTATAATTAAAGTAAAGTTGAGATCTTCGACTTCATTCAATTTTAAAATCGGAGACTTAAAAATGTTAAAATCTAAAGCAATAAATAAATCTTAAAAGTATGTTCAGTGCATTAATTCGTTTAATTTGAGAATAACTGAATAAAGGAATACCCTCTTTCATGTTCTTGGCAATCAGCAATGTGTTGTTTGATAGAATAATTTAAATTTCAAGAGTTATTTAAACTTGTAGTGTTATTTAAACTGTTATCTTATAACATATTATAATTCACTAAACAACGTGTACATGCACTGTATGATACATCCGACATCAACAGTATACTTGCCTCGATATATGTTTGCCCCAGTAAACAACAGTGAATGATCAACTCATCGATCTAACAATTTATATTTCAGCAATTCCACAGGTATTCAGAAAGTGTCTTACCACTAACTAAAACACATTGATATTCATCCAACACACATTCATGGAATTAGTCGGAATTTCTCTCTGAAAGCAATAAACAACAGCCGGTCAGAAGTTCTCTCTGAAAGCAATAAACAACAGCCGGTCATGTTCAACAAATAAATTTAATTATCTGACCAAGGTCTCAATTCTACAGGTAGTAACACAATCACATAGACATTGACTACCTCCCACCCTCATACATCGTATGTTACGGTGGAATAAGATAGAAGTCTCCTAAGAGAGCGGTAAACAACTGTTAATCATGACTAACAATCTATTCATAAGGGAATACGATGGTGTTTAATGGAGGCGAATTTCAATTAAACAGTTAATTAACTTGCCACTTACATTATCCTTAATTATCCGTCAAACCATTAAATATAGCGCTGAATTTTGTTATTACGGAATTGTATTACTAGTGATTTATAATATTAGTAAAAACTACTCTAAACGAAACTTAAGCAATGTTGACACTTTCAATAAATGTATAGAAATAGACTACGAAACTTGAAAAATAAATTGAATATCGTCTTTATCATCAATATGAACCATCGCAAGGAATCTAAAACATAGATCATCTATTGGTTGTTTGGGATTACTTACTATCAAAATCAAAGCAAAGCACTGAAAAAATTATTTACCTATAATTTAAAAACAGCTCAATAGTAGGTATTAAGAGTGGAGAGACGTCACCCAGTCCACTCTCGTACACACTGGCAGCAATGGTAGGAGTTCTGTTATGAAAGCAAAGGTACATGTATGTAGGCGTAGCCTCTAGGTCTAGGATTATGACAGTGTTCTGTGGTACTTGACCAAACACAACACGCATTGTATTTGCTCCATGCTTTAGTTCAATCAGTTGATCTTAGTGGCTATGAACCCTTCTGAAAGGACACTTTCATTATCAAATGAATCGAATAAACACACATTTAGAAAGCACCTTATTGCTTACGCCATCTTGTCTCCAGATACTTGTAAGACGTGAAGAAACTTATTTATATCTTAGAAACTAAAACGTGTTTATGTCCATATTGCAATCAAATAAATTTCCCCAAGCTGTCTGTATAATAAATGATACTGTTAAAATTAGCTTGAATTCATGTATGTTAATCTGTAAAATCGTGATGATATCCCTTAGGGCTGTATTCACCGATATTCCACTTCAATAAAGACACATTTTAAAATATTGAACATTCTTAAAATAGTTTTTTTTTCCAACAAGGGAACAATTCAGCTAAAACTCTTTAAAAAATTCAAATGAGGTCGATGAATGTACTGAGAGTTATTGATGATTTTCCATTAAAGTTTTATAATAAACTGATAATGTTAAAGGGAATATAAAGCCAGTTATTTTTTTATTAAAGTGTATTGTGTACGAATAGTTTTATTCAAATATTATCGTTTGTTTTCCATGGTACCATTGGGATGACACCGTGTTCCCGTTCTTTAAAACCATCTAAGCTTCAGTATTTAACAGATAAACAGTATGATTGGCCAAAGCCATTCCCTTTTTGCATGAAATGTGATATCATATTTGTTGTTCTATGTACAAAAATAGTTTTGAGCATTTTTGTCCAGATCAATTTCTTACATCGTGATACTAGAAAATTACTTTTATCAAAGATTTATAGCATAAGCAGAGTACCTAACGGCATTTTATTAATGTCCATTATATAGTTTATAAAAAGTTTATGTAATATTTTAACAATTGTACAATTGTATATTCTATCTTCGCTTTAACTAAAGAAACAAAGAAATACCTTAATTTATTACAAATTCATTACCAAGTATTCTCTTTCAAACATAAGTGGTTTTTTTCATTACCAAACCAATACGCCCGTTTTCCCTTTGTCTAATAAGTTGATCGAGTGTAATAAACGTTATTCCATTCTAAGAAAGTTAATGACCGTGTTGGTGAAGTTTACGACCGTACAACCTCAGAAAATTATCCATTATTCAATGATTTATTTTATTTTAAAACGCTGCCTATGATTAATTAATGAGGGTAATAAAATTCACGCCGTTTTTCTAATCGAGTTTATAATTAGAACATGTTTTAATTATTAAGGAAGGTTTAAGCGTGTGTTGGAGGGGAGGGGGTGTTGACTAGTCCATCTCGCAACTGACTTAAGATATATAAAAGCAAGTGTAGCAACGACTTCTGGGAAATGGTACTTTCTGACAAAATCTGGTCGATCTATAGATTACGTAAAGAGTTTGGAACTAAGTTGCTTGGTACTTTCTGGTCCGAGTAAGTCAGCTGTCGCCCAAAGTGAGACCATCCAGACAATTCCTGACATGCTGCAACGAAAACATTTATGAAAGATTTTTTTTCATGAAAAACCCAGACATCCGAGCAATAAAATGGAAAGAAACAATCAAAGTAGTTCTGTTTACAATTAATCGCTACTCTAGACAATAAAAGTTGAAGAAAATAAATCGATGACGGTCGATGGTGCATGATCGTTTTTTTTATTTTCTGGTGTTTATTTTCTTGATTTTCTATTATAATATCAATCGATCTTCGATCTCCTCCTTGAATACAAGGATAGTTGATTGGAGTTGAATGCTGGGACGAACCTCGGAAGCATCAGTGCCATCAGAATGTTTTAACCTCAAATAGCTTAACAGACGAAAATATAATCTGCCTTTCCACTGGCAAATGTTTAGAATAAGAATGACTCCCATTTAAAATGAAGATTTGGTGCATACCACCGGGCCGTCGAATATTTTTCATTTTCTGTTTTAAATGAATATGATGAGTAAGATAGGAATGTCGATGTGAAATTGTGGACGGACGAACTTGGTGACACCAATAAACTCTCCAAATTTCATGTGTGTAATCATTGTTTGCATCACCGACTCACCCAACTCCAACCCCCCCCCCCTTTGTCACCTCACCTTCTAATATCACGCACCCATGTATGAATGTGCCTTATCATTTGATAATTGGACCAGTAGATTAACGAAATGGAACTTCGGCATATCATCTAAATATTTATGAAGACATACGATTTCCGCCTTGAAACATGACATAATTAAAGGGTCCCAATTAACATAACAAGACAATAACAGAATAATTACACAGTATCATTAAAATATGCTATTTTTCTCTTTGAAACTTCCATCAATTGATATTTATAATCATTGATTATTTAACATGCTGGAACGACTTCGATTTTAAATTGATTTGTGTATGTCACTGTTTGACACCGAATTCTTTGATGTTGATGTTTGCAAGGAATACATTGAGATGATAAAATAGCTGATAGTTGGTGCATAAATGTTATATCTGTGACTTATACCGATTATGCACCAAGAAACCTGTTTTTATGCTTTGGTGCATATATGTTTTAGAGCACTCTCAAGGTGTTTTCAGACAGAATGGGATAAATGATCTTTTATTCTAATGACAGAGAGTCCAATTTACATGCGTTTGATGAAAAAGTATTTTTTTGAAATTTATGTTCTAACCCCTCGACATCATCATTAGAGATAGTCATTTGTCAATTTTGGTGTTTATAGATTCTGTTGAAATATGTCCAATAGTTGAAATAGATGGTAGCCATTATATTGAGATTAAATTTTAAGTTTATAATAATACATTTAAATTGGGTGTTTCTGCCAGATTCAAGAAGACGAGACTAAATAATCATGTCAGACTTTGTACATAATACATTTCACTGCACAATTTTGATTTATGATAATGCTATAATTTTTAACAGGTTAACCCTGTATCTTTTATATATGTAACATTTAATGCTGTTTGATAAAGATTAACCGATGACATCATATTCTTAAATGAGTATATGCAAGCAAGAACGTCATCTCTTGTGTTCCGATTGTTTCGTCATTTAATAATCGTGTTATTGGATTGTCAGCTTAAGCCTAAAGATTCTCTCTTAAAAACTAATAGAACTACATGATATTATATTGTATCTGCAAAAAATTCATCAGCGTTCCATTTTATTCCTATTTATTAGAACTAAAAGCAGCTGAAATAGAACTTATTTGAAATCAGTCGATCAGTCATTAATACAGTATGATGTAAAAGTATTTACTGGTAATCGAGTATAATGAAGGTCTTGTTATCGAAATATAATGCACGTAATGAATTATATATTAAGGGCAATTATAGAATCGTTAATATAGGAATGGAATAGGTTCGATTCCAATCAATAGCTACCGAGAAACGAGAGAATATATTGGCTATGAAAGATACCATAAACTATGCATCTCTGTCTAACCCATTTACAACTCTTACCACCATGGCATTGTAAATTCAAATTTTAACTTTTCTTTCTGCCATTTCCATTGATCACGTTTAAACAGTATTTTTGATCTACATGCTTTTCTACATGATCTTCTGATAAAGCAAATGCTGTTGACCTTTTAAATGAATGATTAAAGTGTTAAGTCATACCCGTATGCACCTTATAGGCAAATGAGCAAGCACCTTACTCACTGAACCACCGTGGCTAAATGAACTCTTTCAAGGCCGCGCATTGCCAACTAAAGATTATAGAAGTCGACCGTTCTTAAAAAAATACTCAAAATTCAAAACAAATACTAGATCTGAACACATAGATATTACCAATGAGTCAATAACAAGAGTTAACCAAGTCTGTCAGCCGCTTCCAATTTCTTCTGATGTCATTAGCCGGTAAATACAAGACAATTCTACAATGTTTGTCGACTATTAGACGGGATAATATTGTTCCATTCACCATCTGACACTTGGACAATGATTTATATATAAATAATATATTTTATAAATAAGACATTAAAACATAATCTAAAGCCTGATGTTACTCAGAATGTTGATATATTGAGCACTGCTTCAACAATTTTTAAAATTTTTTATTAAAAAATGAAAATGTACAATCATTTTTTATAAAATTCTTCTGTCAAAATAGTGCTCGATACATAAAGGTTAAACAATATAGAAATACTTCTGTAAAAATAGTGCTCGATACATCAATTGTAGAACAATATAGAAATACTTCTGTAAAAATATATAGTACTCGAAACATCAATTATAGAGCAATATAGAAATACCTCTGTAAAAATATATAGTACTCAAATACATAAAGTTATAGAGCAATAAAAGAAATCCCTTCTGTAAAAATATATTACTCGAAAAACATCAATTATAGAGCAATATAAAAATACTTCTGAAAAAATTTTCCCTATTACTCGAAAACTTTTAAAAATATTCAAAATTATAGAGAAAAATTTATAAAAAATCCCTTCCCCTTTTTTTAAAAAAATGGGTTTTATAGTAAGCGGTTTTAAATCAACTGATTGATATATACCAAAACGCAGCACGAAGAAAGGAATTTAAACCCCGTAAACGTCTTTTGCATAAATACCCGTAAAAGCGCGTTTTCGGGCAAAAAACACAACAGGAAATTAAGCGAACGAGCCATTGGCTTCCCCCTTACCAGAACGAAAATTGAAAAACGAACGCACCCAAACCCCTGGAGGTTTTTGAATCGCTACCACGTGGCCAAAAAACCGTCCAAGATCGGGCATGGCCGAGGTTAACGTCGGTAATGGCAAAAATCCCCTTTCCGTAACGATTCGCTTTCAGTGCCCAAAAACTCCCAGTATGCCAAAAACAACACGGGACGTCTACGTTCAGCTGGTTTAAGAGCCTACTGCCCCTTTCGTGGAATGGCCTTGACCCTTTTACACTGTCAACGCAGATTGCGATGGGCACGTACAGTACGTCGGTGACAGCGACGTGACTGGACGAGAGTGCTGTTTACTGATGAGAGCAGGTTCTGTCTATTCAGGAACGATGGTAGAGTTCGAGTCTTTCGAAGAAGAAGCGAGCGTCTCGCGCCAAACTGCAATAGAGAGGTTCATCCGTTTGGAGGCGGAGGCGTCATGGTTTGGGGAGAGATCTGTGGACAAATAAGGACGCAGCTGGTTATTCTGCGAGGTAATCTGACTGGCCAGCGATACATCGATGAGGTACTGAGACCCGTCGTTGTTCCTCCAACAAGAGCCAAGAGGGACGATCTTGCAACACGACAACGCAATTCCTCACACTGCCCGAATTGTTAGAGACTACCTCGAGAACTCGAACGTGACTGGGGTACCCTGGCCAGCCAACTCACCAGACATGAACCCCATTGAGCATCTCTGGGATCACCTTGACCGCCTTCTGAGACAGCTGATGCCTCCTCCAAGTAATCAACAGGAACTTGAGCAAGCTCTGTTAAACATATGGACGTCATCCGGCGCCTGACGACGTCAATGCGGAGGCGTGTACTTGCTTGCATTGATGCCCAGGGTGGTCACACTCGCTACTGATGACTGTAGTCCTTCATTTTTTTCGATCCCATGCACTTGCCATTTAACTCTACATTTGTGTCATTTTTTCTTTTGACCTCTTGTCTTTTTCATTGTGTTTTGTGTCCAATTGAATGCCAATTTTCTGAAGCCTTATTGTGTGATTATTTATTGATTTCTGTTTTTAAACCAGTCTTCAGGAATCTCATATCTGCCTTTGTTTTTATTTTATGGACTCAAGAAGTGGGTGAAACCTTTCTTTTGCCCGTCAGTTTATATATAGAAATACCACGATTCCAAAGGTGCCCATTACATCAATGACAGGGAGCTATAGAAAACAAAAAACCCAAATTTTTTTATTAAAATAAAGAGGTTTTCTTAATGGCATCGCTCCTATTTCTTTTCATTTGAATACTTTCATTCATTTCTGATTTTATCCCCTTACAAACTTCAAATTTGGTTATCTTTCAAGTATTAGAGTAGAAAGCCGGTCTCCAATCTTGAAAATATTCATTACACCAATGTATATGACAACTGTGGTATCGTGGGTATATCAGGTTACGTTATAACTGGTGGTTAGGGTATATTGTTAATGATTTGATGGATTTCAGGTACTTAGGAAATATATAAAAACACTACTTGGTGTAAACTGACACCTATTTGATTCCCTGAAGCAATAAAGGAATGTTCGAATCCCTTACGTACAGTAGATGAAAATTCGATTGTGCCACCGATTCACTTGGATTATATGAAAATCGAGAGATACCAAAATTATACTCCTTGGCCTCGGGAAGCTCACGACAGATGAAAACATCTTAAGAACAATAAAACTTGATTTTGTAAAATATATTTAAAAATATGTTGTTTATCGTGTATATTTTAAATAATGTCAATTTTTACCATTGTGCCGCTTTAATAATGAATTAAATTTACTTTTTTACACATTACATTGTACAGACATCGCCTTTTAGAAAACACACATTACATTTTAAGACTACGATAAAAAGTTGTGTTAATACAATACGATTAACAGTATTGCTTTTTCTTTCCAGGTTGTTTAAAAGGCGGTCAGATTTAAAGACATTATTCAAAAGTTTTAAACATCTAGAAAACGATGACGAGCTGCGGGATAACGAGGCGTTAGAACACCATTCGACCCTGGTGATGACTACCTTAGATGATGCTATTAGTAATATCGACAATGTGGAATATATTTCATGTATGTTATCCGAACGAGGGGCTTCACATACCAGGTTCCCTGGGTTTGCAGAGTCTAATTTCTGGGTAAGTCATCCTGTTATGTTCTAATTGCATGGAATGCTAATTCACCAAACTTTAGAACGAGATTATAATAATTGTGAGCATCCAGAATCGATCTAGGATCAGAAGGGATCGGCTAATAAAATGCTTGGTTGACCAAATTATTCTCAGAGTGGCACTTGTCTACAAAAAGGAAATGGAACCAACAAATGAGTTGGTCCCTATTTATTTATCACTGTCGCTCGATGTTTATTTTTGCTGACAATCTTACAATGCAATTGGGAATGAATTGTAATTCAATGTTTTATTGCTTGAAGACTGGAATCTAAACCTTTATTCCATTTCCTGTACGAAATTAAATTTAAATTTATTCCCAACGGTGAAATTTCCATTAATTGAGTGGTGTATGCTCCCGGTAGACATTGTGTTGGTAAGATGAATGAAATGTTATGCTAACCTGGTTATCGGGCTTTAATTGAAAGGCCTTGTCAAATTCTGACTTCGTTACAATTAATCAATATCCATTTTACGGTCGAATAAAATACAGAATACAGTTTTACGTCTTACGTTTCTGCACCTAAATAGCCCAGTGAGGGCTGACACCACCATGCTATAGTAATTATACTGGGACAGCAGCTTTAGTCTAAATTTCGATTTTGATTTGTTGAAGGAAGATCACAGCCTGTAACATTGTGACCTCGGTTTATTTTTTCATAAAACCGACGCTCCCTCCAATGTCAGTCCCACCGACATGCATCACTGACAAGGGTAAGCGGGGCTAAAAACTCCGAAAGTTCTTTTCTAACTTTGTCGGGATTGAACCCTGGACCTTCAGGTTAGCGTAGCGAGGAAGCATCTAACTCACTGAGTCAACACTGGGGATGTAGTTTATTTTTCCATCCAAACGGCTCCTTCCAATGTCACTCCCGCCGGGGAACGGGGGGAGGGATTTGAACCAAAGGAACTGACGTATCCTCTTAGTATTCTTGTTTGAAATTATAACAGCTTGTGTAATTCGGATCATTAGATATTAAGTTTGATGGAAAAGGTTGATTTTTTAAATTTTATTGTTGACGTTAACCTAATCCGTTTAGAAAGGAAAAATAACACTTTACAAGTCGAATTGGAAAAAAAAGTGACGTGTATCCAATACTGGCTTATAATCGGTTCTTGGAAATAACAGAAATTTGGCACCAATTCACTGAAGCTGAAGATATATATAAGTTTTTTTTAGGTTCGTTCCTTACTCATCAATAAGCCGCTGGGACCGAGAATCACTTTATTCAAATGATTTTTTCAAATGATTACCGGAACGTATATAAGAATGTCATAAATGTATTAATGTTTACAAAACCATTCGTAAAATAACAATATAAAACCGTGTTGATTTGACAGATTTAAATCACACGACATCATGAAACACGGTAGTAATATGTAGTAGATACGTACATGCTACTTCCCAACTTGAACTTTTAAGCGCAAATATTGGAAAATATTCTATTAAAACTGCTAGTACAACCAATACAAGATTTAATTGAAAGCAGTCCTCTGAGGGTGAAAACCTAATTCCAAAAAGTGCTATATTATTTAATATAAAAAAAAGTTCGTCTGATTTATTCCCTAAACTAAACTTCAGACCAGTAAAAAATAAAACAAAAAATAAATGGGAAATGGTTAAAGAGTTGAGAAACGCCGCACGTAATTAAGATTAAAGTACAAAGACGAGTTTCCATTATTTTGAGCCAAATGAGAAATCATATAAATGAGTTTAGAAATGTAAGATGCTCCTTAAAAGACCTAAGAAAAATGTTACATCAATTTTGGAAATAATATATTAATATAAAATATATAATATATAAATTAGTTCCAATAAGTGTACATCAAATGAAAAAAAAAAATAGCTATCCTGAAGCATTCAAGAAGGGCAAGAATGACAGGTGTGGCTGCGAAAGTATAGCGAGGAATTTCAAACACCTAGACAGTCACTTCCAATGAGTGTAAAGGAGGTGGACACGAACCGAGTAAAATCAGTCATTAACTGTTCATGTCGAAAGATGGCAAGATTAGTTGGGAAAAGTAACGTTTTTCTGGCCAGCGACAATTAGACTTAGACTAAAAAATCTGTATATAGCGAGAGATATCATGACGGATGTGGATATACATTGACAAACAAGCTTTGGAATGATACAGAATTCAACGACTTATCTTACATGGATTTATGAAAAAATAAGTCCTTTACGTCAGTTTATCATAATTTCGGATTACAACTACTCACAACTCATATCTCAATTGCAAAAATTAAGAGATGCTTTCGAAACTCATTAACACCATTCTTTATTCACAAGCATGCACGATGAGGGCATCTCTATGAATACCTGACAATACTGATAACATATAATTTGAATTAGCGTTTAAAACCGTATTTGGACTCGACAAGAAGCGAACTCAAAATATGTGAAGTAAAGATGATTTGTAGACAAGGAACTGAGAAGAAGTCGAGCAATACGGTATTTGATTAGATTGTCAACTGTTGTTAACTCTGATAAGATCTGACATGAAACAGGACAGTCGTGAAAGGATTATTCCCATTTTCGCTTTCTCTTCAATAAATACAGCTAATAGCGAGTCGACAGACTTATAAACATAATACCAAAGATTATTGTGTTTATTAATATTGATTATAGTCCTTATTCTTTAGTTTGTGACGAATAGAAACCATACTTTCAGAGCAGTTTACTTCCGGTTTAAAATGATCACGTTAATTTCAGAGGAAGAATTCGTTAGCCATTTATTTCCACGAGTCGAATGATAATTTAACAAAATTTCATTCCGTTTCTATCAGCTTTTTAATGTCGCCATACTTTCATTAAAATAAAAAAAAAGAATGTCCCAGATACTTATAGTCATTGTAAATCAAGTTCCTCTAGGATTCAACCAGTCGCAAGTTCAAATCTCGACTTTATACTTCGCTGTAACTGTAAAAATTATCCTTTTACGTGTTCATCAATATGTGATGGGAATTTCAAAGAACAATGTTATTTTGGACGAATAAGAACGGAAGATTCGATGTATTCTATATATCTCTTTACTGAAAAGGGATGGGCTAATGTCGTGATTCTGGCAAAAACTGTCACCATTCCGCACTGTCTTCATTAACCTAAAATGAAGCAAAAAAGAAGATTGGCATTTCTCATTTCATATTCAACATCAATCAATAACTCTTCGTCAAATATAGCTCAATTTCTAATTATCTAAATGGTGCGTTTTTCATTTTCTTGTTTAAAAATTACAAAAATGGTTTCAAATTAATTCTGTCAATAAATCGGGAGAATCATAATATGCCTTTGTACTTACATGTAGCCTGTTTGGCGTGGAATGAGGTCTTATTAAACGAGTCAATATACGCAATATTATCTCAGTGTTTTAAACCCAGTCTGAAAGTGGCATCAGGTAATTGCAGCATCAATAGACGTCTGAAAGAAAATTGGAATAGTGCGAATTGATGCCATCAGTATCCCCGATACATGGACACATTTTAAAAAATCTTTTTACAATCATTTTAAGACAAAAATCGGTAAACCTTTATGAGATTTAAATGACTAAATTAAAATGAGCATCCTGGAGGGAATTATATTAAGTTTATAGAATTCTTGTGACAGTTAGATCCATTTACATCAATATCAGGATAGCATCGACCTGGAAACCATGTCAATGACATGTCGGTTCCTGTCAATGGAATATTCTCTAATTGCAGTCACATTACATAAGCAAGTATCTTTCAATGACAATTTGGCTTGAAAAGCGTAACAACTGCAGGAATTGAAGCAAATTTAACATGTTATATTCAAGTAGATCGCTGTTGACAAGTTGGTGCCTGTTAATGAGCTACAACCTGTGTTACTGTAACAACCTCGGGCGAATTTTAATCATCGATGAACACATCTTTAAATATAACGCATCTTCATGTTTTAGTAACTATTGTTTAAAAACAGTGGTAAAAAAATGTCTTATTAATCCCTTAACGATTTATACAGTGTAGTTATTATATCCGATACCAGTAATCATACATTGCTAATAATTTGTTCACGCAAGTGACCATAGTACACAAACAAAGTCGCCAATACTATCTTAATATTCTCTTGAATGTACAAATTAATACTGGTATTTATTACGATTCTTAATATATCACGATACCAGTAATCAAATATTATTAGCTGCTAAATCAATGGTATAAGCTACTTTATCACATAAATGACCATTATACACAGCCATGGGATTATAAACTCTTAAAAATAAATGGACAATAGTATTAGCCACAGCTGCCAGTTTATTTTACTGACCATTTTACAAAAAAAAAAATAGCCCAAAGAAACTCTTAGAGTTGACCAGACTAAAAAACATGTTATTGTTACATTACTACAGTTATTACACACGTTCTGATCACAATAATAACGATAATTACTCTCTAATGATAATTTTACTACCGGAAATCAATAATTATTGGGGATCAATAGGGCGGTTCCTCACAATGTTGATTACATTTTTTTGAGAAAGGTGATTATACCTGGCGATTTTATTCCATTGTAATTTGTTAAAACGTGCACATGTTCAGTTATCTTATGATAATTTTACTCGAGATCAAAAATTATTGGAGATCAATAGGGCAGTTCCTCACAATGCTGATGTTAATTTTATTTTATCTGGCAAAATATTTCCGTATGGTTACTAGCAAGGAGTTTAATATACTTAGATATCATGATGTTACCCACAAACGTCGATAGGATAGCACTTAAATTAACGTATAACTTATAGCAAAGATATAACATCTAGCGATTTTATAACATTGTAATTTGTTGAAACGTCGTGTTTAGTATTGTATCAGACGTTAAATATAGTGGATATCAGAAATGTTAATGGCAATGTTAATTTCTAGAATTATAAAATAATAATAGCATAGAAAATAAATCTGGTGCCTTGAATATAATTTATTGAAAATTGTTCACAGTTAAATCTAATTCAGTTTTTTTTTTAAATATGCTGATCATAACATTGTAAATCATGAAAATGTTTCTGAAGAACGTAAAGTGTTGATCTTGTGTATTTTTCACAGACTAATTAAATTGACAAAATACAATAGACATCTTCTCACTTTCCATCTACTTTTCTTTGTGTAGTTGCTTCTCTTGAAGGTCTGGGTTCAGTTCAATATAGGTTGTACCCGTTACAACTACTCACAACTCATATCTCAATTGCAAAAATTAAGAGATGCTTTCGAAACTCATTAACACCATTCTTTATTCACAAGCATGCACGATGAGGGCATCTCTATGAATACCTGACAATACTGATAACATATAATTTGAATTAGCGTTTAAAACCGTATTTGGACTCGACAAGAAGCGAATATGTGAAGTAAAGATGATTTGTAGACAAGGAACTGAGAAGTCGAGCAATACGGTATTTGATTAGATTGTCAACTGTTGTTAACTCTGATAAGATCTGACATGAAACAGGACAGTCGTGAAAGGATTATTCCCATTTTCCCTCCGATTTCGCTTTCTCTTCAATAAATACAGCTAATAGCGAGTCGACAGACTTATAAACATAATACCAAAGATTATTGTGGTCATCATCTGTTTATTAATATTGATTATAGTCCTTATTCTTTAGTTTGTGACGAATAGAAACCATACTTTCAGAGCAGTTTACTACCGGTTTAAAATTATCACGTTAATTTCAGAGGAAGAATTCGTTAGCCATTTATTTCCACGAGTCGAATGATAATTTAACAAAATTTCATTCCGTTTCTATCAGCTTTTTAATGTCGCCATACTTTCATTAAAATAAAAAAAAAGAATGTCCCAGATACTTATAGTCATTGTAAATCAAGTTCCTCTAGGATTCAACCAGTCGCAAGTTCAAATCTCGACTTTATACTTCGCTGTAACTGTAAAAATTATCCTTTTACGTGTTCATCAATATGTGATGGGAATTTCAAAGAACAATGTTATATTGGACGAATAAGAACGGAAGATTCGATGTATTCTATATATCTCTTTACTGAAAAGGGATGGGCTAATGTCGTGATTCTGGCAAAAACTGTCACCATTCCGCACTGTCTTCATTAACCTAAAATGAAGCAAAAAAGAAGATTGGCATTTCTCATTTCATATTCAACATCAATCAATAACTCTTCGTCAAATATAGCTCAATTTCTAATTATCTAAATGGTGCGTTTTTCATTTTCTTGTTTAAAAATTACAAAAAAGGTTTCAAATTAATTCTGCCAATAAATCGGGAGAATCATAATATGCCTTTGTACTTACATGTAGCCTGTTTGGCGTGGAATGAGGTCTTATTAAACGAGTCAATATACGCAATATTATCTCAGTGTTTTAAACCCAGTCTGAAAGTGGCATCAGGTAATTGCAGCATCAATAGACGTCTGAAAGAAAATTGGAATAGTGCAAATTGATGCCATCAGTGTCCCCGATACATAGACACATTTTAAAAAATCTTTTTACAATCATTTTAAGACAAAAATCGGTAAACCTTTATGAGATTTAAATGACTAAATTAAAATGAGCATCCTGGAGGGAATTATCATATTAAGTTTATAGAATTCTTGTGACAGTTAGATCCATTTACATCAATATCAGGATAGCATCGACCTGGAAACCATGTCAATGACATGTCGGTTCCTGTCAATGGAATATTCTCTAATTGCAGTCACATTACATAAGCAAGTATCTTTCAATGACAATTTGGCTTGAAAAGCGTAACAACTGCAGGAATTGAAGCAAATTTAACATGTTATATTCAAGTAGATCGCTGTTGACAAGTTGGTGCCTGTTAATGAGCTACAACCTGTGTTACTGTAACAACCTCGGGCGAATTTTAATCATCGATGAACACATCTTTAAATATAACGCATCTTCATGTTTTAGTAACTATTGTTTAAAAACAGAGGTCAAAAAATGTCTTATTAATCCCTTAACGATTTATACAGTGTAGTTATTATATCCGATACCAGTAATCATACATTGCTAATAATTTGTTCACGCAAGTGACCATAGTACACAAACAAAGTCGCCAATACTATCTTAATATTCTCTTGAATGTACAAATTAATACTGGTATTTATTACGATTCTTAATATATCACGATACCAGTAATCAAATATTATTAGCTGCTAAATCAATAGTATAAGCTACTTTATCACATAAATGACCATTATACACAGCCATGGGATTATAAACTCTTAAAAATAAATGGACAATAGTAGTAGCCACAGCTGCCAGTTTATTTTACTGACCATTTTACAAAAAAAAAAATTGCCCAAAGAAACTCTTAGAGTTGACCAGACTAAAAAACATGTTATTGTTACATTACTACAGTTATTACACACGTTCTGATCACAATAATAACGATAATTACTCTCTAATGATAATTTTACTACCGGAAATCAATAATTATTGGGGATCAATAGGGCGGTTCCTCACAATGTTGATTACATTTTTTTGAGAAAGGTGATTATACCTGGCGATTTTATTCCATTGTAATTTGTTAAAACGTGCACATGTTCAGTTATCTTATGATAATTTTACTCGAGATCAAAAATTATTGGAGATCAATAGGGCAGTTCCTCACAATGCTGATGTTAATTTTATTTTATCTGGCAAAATATTTCCGTATGATTACTAGCAAGGAGTTTAATATACTTAGATATCATGCTGTTACCCACAAACGTCGATAGGATAGCACTTAAATTAACGTATAACTTATAGCAAAGATATAACATCTAGCGATTTTATAACATTGTAATTTGTTGAAACGTCGTGTTTAGTATTGTATCAGACGTTAAATATAGTGGATATCAGAAATGTTAATGGCAATGTTAATTTCTAGAATTATAAAATAATAATAGCATAGAAAATAAATCTGGTGCCTTGAATATAATTTATTGAAAATTGTTCACAGTTAAATCTAATTCAGTTTTTTTTTTTAAATATGCTGATCATAACATTGTAAATCATGAAAATATTTCTGAAGAACGTAAAGTGTTGATCTTGTGTATTTTTCACAGACTAATTAAATTGACAAAATACAATAGACATCTTCTCACTTTCCATCTATTTTTCTTTGTGTAGTTGCTTCTCTTGAAGGTCTGGGTTCAGTTCAATATAGGTTGTACCCGTTTAAGATGAATGGGAAGGTTTTATGTAAATGGCCACTTTACCACAAGATGCATATAAAGTTTCCAATGTTATTTACAGATCTGTCAACTTGAATTGATAAGAGTCTGGCTTTAAACATATTGTTAAAATAATTGGGAACAACCTAGCCCTAGGCGAGTAATAATTACAGACTACAAGGACTATACTCGGAATAATTTCTCTTCTATATTTGATTGGCCGATTTATTTTCAGAAGATAATTGTAACTAATATGATATAATTGTATGGCATGTTCCAGAATGTCTTGTTTAATGGTAGCTGGTACAGATGGTAGTCCAGTAGGATGGAGTATTGGAATTGCTTGATTAGGCGGAACAGAGAAATGTTGATTGTGGGTTCTTATTTTCTGCCGGTGTGTGAATTTGGTGCCGCTGTCTCATAATTCTTGTCGCCACATCCGCAAAAGGGGTCAAAATATTCTGGCAATTTTAACCATCTTGAATAAGCCACAGCCCAACTATAAATTTAAATGGAACGAATAAACAAGGAAGATCTTTGTCGACAGATTTGGTCATGGAACAATTGGTGGAAAAAATTCCAGAGAGTTGCTATATTGAAAAATAGAAATTTATTTACGTTCTCAACGTATAAAACTACAAAGCCTGTTAGCAAGAGAGATGGGCGCTAAAGCATCATCTACCAACCAACAACCATTCAACCCATAATACTATCATGTGTTTAAATTGATAAGAAGTGATGGAGATTCTGGTTAGCCTCAGACAATGCACTATAAAGTTATTTCTCTCTTTTCCTGGATTAATTTAAGAATTCTATTGATATCGAAAGTTAATAGATCTAATGTAAGTCCATTCCAATCTGGCATTACTTCTTTAGAATTCTCAAGTGTACTCCGGAAACTCCAATAAAAATGAAAGTATGTAATTTACCATATTAAGTAGCATTGCCAGTGGAGTGTGAAATTCCTAAAGTGGGTTTTTAACGCAGCACACGAATGGATGTCGGTCAAAATTGTATAGTTTATTGAGGGTTTGAGGAGCTCGGATGTGTTCTGAAGTACAGTCGGTTAGGGTGTTGGTCTTTTACATTACGTCGTTGGCTTGGTTACCTCTTTCAGAGCGTTAAAGTCCTTGAGCAGGTCATCCTCATTTATAATTCCCGTCGACACAGCTATAAATGTTGATTATTTTGTTTATGGCCAGCATCTGTACAGTCAGATTAAAGACTCACAGTCAATCTGCTTCTAGAGATGGCCTATGACACTAGTAAGATTTCGGCGAAGGGATGTTCTAATCCTTCCCCATATACAGAGATAGATAGAAAATACACTTTATTGAAGAAACTATAAGAGGTGGTCAAGATTGGCTAGGTATATTCCTGAGTAAACCTAATCAATACGCCTGTTACAGTAACAATTTGTGAGTTATCAGATGTGCAGGGTCAGAATTACCTTAATCACCAATAAATCAGAAGTACGCTTTCAAACTGTCATTTTACGTTAGTCTGATTTGGTGCCGTTTTAAAGATATTTCATTGTATCGTTATCTTGTGTCGAATAGATAGTAATAAATCATGGTAAGGAAAGTTTAGACAGCCTTTGTTTGCCAGTTAATGTTGATTGTAATCATACACCCTCAAATCTATATTTTACAATATTTCCAAGACCATATTTTGTCACGTCCTATGATCGATACAGTCTGAGTTAGTGAAGCACAGGTTAATTAATAGCCTGTAATAATCGACTCGCTATTTGAGCTACTAAAGGGAAATCTCTCAAGTCAATCAATGACCGGTAATGGATGTTTACATTAGGTCTCTTCCGTAGTCTATTTATGGCATCAGTACATCTTTTCATTCTGGACGAAGATTGCTAGACCATCATCATCATCATTGCTTAGTTTTTATTCCGTGGTCAATAAACAAAATGGACCATCTTCATCTTCAATGCACTTCTAAAAAAAGGTGTCCAAAAATTTGGGTAAAGAATTTTCTTTTTATCTGTATGTGATACTGTTTCGATAAGCTTGGAATACAATGAATAGGCATCTACAGTACAACCAGCGTGCCATTTTTCGTAAGAATGCGGATTTGCATGGGGAATTTCTGGTTTCAAATGTTTTGATATGGACAGTTTCGCAGAGGACCATTAGTGGCATCATTGAACATATTGAAACACTCCTTTAGTCTTAGACTCGCTTTTTCATTCCTTCTGTCTTCGTTACACGATCTTCAAAATGAAAGTAGTAATCCTGTCACCTTTTCAACACCATCTTGCTCTATTCAAAAATCATTCAGAAATGTCTAGTAGGTAATCTTCCATTTGTGTAACTTCTACTTGAAGCTGACTGAGTAGAGATCAACGATTGCGTAGTCTATTTTATTCCTTACGAGATTTGTTCTAACCTCTTTTACATGGGCCTCAATCTTAATTCCTCTTTCATTTCACACTACCGCTGTCCTTATACAAAGTGTAAAACTTCCATGGTAGTGTTAAACCGGTGTCACAGGCTGTGTTTAAACGCCCACACGAATATGTGAACGGTAGGTCGGTCAACATTTGTCGTAGACACTATAGAAGCTATAATTTTCCAAGGATTTTGATGAAACTTGTTGCGAGCATTAGCATTGAAAAAATATTTCAATGAATGTTTTTTAAAGTTATTGCTCAATATATTGTAGACGTATATTACCTAGCTATCTTTTTAACACTGTGTCGAAATTTGATATTGGATATGATTTTGACGCTTATCGATAATGAGAGGTCGATTTCTTGTCCTTCGGTACAACAGACATCATTATTTTTATCATAATGAAGTTCAGAAAAGCCCTAAAAATTTTGGTTGGCCACCTCGGCAATCTGTTTCAGAAAGTTCAAATTCGTCTTGTTTGAAACAATGACCTAATCTTAGAGGATTTAATCTTTTGCGCCATACTTTGTCTAAAAAAATCAAATAATCAGAGCCCCAAAGGCAACATATGTGTATATCGTGTTAATGAATATTGCTTTGTTATTTAGATTATTACTTTCGATACGAGTTGACAAATCCCAATCATGATTAACAAAGATCGAAATAATAATCAAAATGTCTATATCTGAGTATGTTGATAAATATTGCTTGTTTTTTTAGATTGGTACTTGATACGAGTTGACAAATCGCATCTTGATTAACGAAGACTGGTCTCAGTTGGCGATTTTATATACTTGATCCGAATCTCGAAACGTCATTACAACACAATCAGTTACTCCAATATGTATACAACATCCGCAAGCTGGTCGATAATCAACACTGACTCGGCAGTAGTCCAAAACTTGTATCTTCCTTTTAGGTTGCAATGGCGTTAATGATAATATAATAACCACATACATAGTAATCAAGTCATCCCGCGTTGAATGGTTTATATTAAATCTTTATTAGTGATTTTCACATTTTAGTGTTCACTAATCAAGTGATTGGAATATCATGAAACCTTAGTTAGTAAGTGGAAGACTTGCTTATGACGGTTCTTTCTAGACTAGGAAAAATGATGACATACTTACCCTAAGTCAACTACAAAATGTCAGAAAATGAATAGTCATAGGATATAATATTGTCAAAGAGCAGACAAATCCCAATATATAGAAATGAAATGACCTTAACGTCGTTCTTTTTAATACATGACCGGGCAGGGCAAGGGAACTAGAATGCGAAAGTAGGACAGTTTACTCTTTACACCAATTTGCTGACTGTTAATTCTTGACGCTGCCAGAAAGCTGAAAAAGAGAACAACAGATTTCGGACTAACCGGACAGATGGTCGTATTCTCAGCATAGTTCAATCACCATCACGGTACAAACAAATCATCCTTATTATTGGTATTTTCTCTCCCTCTCTTTCACTGTCAGTCATGGACAACGAAGTTATATATCACGCGAACTACGGTACAAATAATTCTGTACAATAGTCTAAAGTGACATTGATGTTAATTTCTTACTCCTCTCACGGTTATTTCCATCAAGCCTAGATGACTCGATCTTCTAATTATTTCGTTGCAAGCCTCCTTAAGCAAGATAACAGTCTTAAATAAGCGAAATAAGATGCAGAAAGGTTCAAGACTTTCCAGTTTACTGAGGTTAAAATCTTTATCACTCTCGCCATTCCAGGATTATGATGACTGCCTCAGTGCACGATCTCATTGTCAAGGGCGATTTCAACCCCAAGAACTTGTCGGACATCTAATGTTGGCAACTGTCATTAAATTGTTAACTCAGACAGAGATTGTTGTGCAAGCGCCAGACTTGAACTCTTCCACCAAGCTGACATTTCTGTTAATACTGAGTCTTGATACATTATAATACTATAATCATGAAGTCCTATAGTATACGACTGATTGGATCTATAACAATAAATTAACGCTACCGGTGCTCCTCTTAGATGGATCAACAGCGAAAGATTTTCTAAGTTGGACTTGCAACAACAGGGTTATTTTTAATGTTTGAATTCAGTGGTAGATGAGTGTGAGTCTGTGGATTCAAGTAGTTTTGGGCCCCTCTTCTGGACGATTTTATTACATGATCGCAGTGATATGGATCTGTCCATTTAATTCACATGTACCTGTCAAAGTGTACGATGATATATTGTGTATATCTTTTATGGTCATTTACCTGATCGCCGGAACATAGATCTGTCCTTTTAATGTGTATTTTTTTTTATATATCCATTGTATTGCCTCATGGGTTGAATATTAAACAAAACCAGGTCCTTGTGTATTGGACCAAATTCTGACCCATGTTAAATTTTATCGTAATTGTGCCCAGTCAAAATCAAATCAATCGAGGATACTTCTTATTTACTATTATAAAGTACACAGTATTAAAAGTGCTTTTGAATCTAAAACAAGAAGTAGGTTAGTGTTGGTGATGTATGGACCGGAAATTGCTCTAATTTATAACCGGAATTGACCTTCTACTGAGAAATTTCTTGTCGGATTTTTATGTCTTAGTTTGGTATATATTCCCGTCTGTGACCATAAAGAATCAAGTAGCGGATTTCTATTCAGGTTAATACAACACCGAGATAGAAAATACAACAGTTATAAAATATTTTGTGTCAATACATAATATAAGAGTTAAGATTATTTAACCTTTTAGTACGAATAGCAATTATGCTATAACTATTATGTTATAATTTTGAGACTCCCCAACCACTGTGGTGGTTTCAAAATTGAGTTTTGTTCTGTCATTTGTCAAATAAATTTTCAATTGCATTCTATTTGTCTCAAAATGTCTCCGGGTCTTTGGAAATAAAAGGTTTGATATTATTCTACAAGATCATGTAAGGTGTAATGCGATTTGTAAAATGTAGTAATAAGATTTGAATGACTGTTTAAACAAAAACCACATCGACAATAGCATGGTATAATTCACTTCTTCAATACATGTACAATAGCACATAACGTCATCTGATGACGACACCACGTGTAAATTATTTTGTTATTAAAGAAGTGAGTTATACCATAATACATGTACTGTCTTTGTTTTTCTTGCTATCTCTGTAAATTGTAGTAGTAGTATTATATTCATCAATTGGCAATTTGACATTTATGAGAACATTCGATTGACCAATCACACCTTGGTCTCATAAACGGGAATATTTTGGGCTAAGCCAATCGGTAATAATGTTCACCGTCGATATTTGAGCCTCCAAGTCCATGTGTTTCCAGAATGTTCTACGGTTTGAAAGTTAAATGACGAAGTAAATTTGAGGTGTTTTTTAAACGAACTGTCTGTTTACTAGTAGTCCATAAGACTATTTACATATTTTCATATAAGACCCAAATAAACCCCCAAAAAGTGCAGATTTACCCCTTAAAGGTCTATAATGCGATATTTTTCCTGTACTCACAACTTTAAAACTAAGCAGAAACCATTTCTACACCAGATAACCGTATTGTCATCAAATAAAATTTTGATTTTGATGAATTTTCTGGATAGAGAACTTTGATTTGAAATAGATATTTCATAATAATGTCGAAAGCCTTTCAAAAGATAGCTTGCCAGGCAAGATAACATACGCCCACTTCAGCAAACAGAATATTCCATGTTTTTTCATTTAATCAAGGTCAATAACTCATAAACCGACATCTGGAATCACACCATTTATTAACTTGTCCAAGATGTTATTAAGATGAATACACATACCAAGTTTCATTCAAATCGGATAAAAACTACAGCTTCTATTGCGTACAAAAGTAAATTTCAACATTTTCTCATTTAATCAAGGGCAATAACTCATAAACAGACATCTGGCGATATATTATCAAGATGAATACACATACCAAGTTTCATTCAAATCGGATAAAAACTACAGCTTCTATTGTACACAAGTAAATTTTAACGTTTATTCATTTCATCAAGGGCCATTACTCATAAACAGACATCTGGCGAGATATAATCAAGATGAATACACATACCAACTTTCATTCATATCGGATGAAAACTATAGCTTCTATTGAATACACAAGTGCATTTTAACGTTTTTTCATTTAATCAAGGGCCATAACTCATAAACCGACATCTTGAATCGTGCTATTTTCGAACTTGTCTGAGATATTATCAAGATAAATACACATTCCAAGTTTCATTAAAATCGGATGCAAACTATAGCTTCTATTGTGTACACAAGTAAATATTAACGTTTTTTCATTTAAGGGCCATTACTCATAAACCGACATCTGGAATCGTGCCATTTTCGAACTTGTCCGAGATATTATCAAGATAAATACACATACCAAGTTTCATTCAAATCGTATGAAAACTACAGCTTCTATTGCGTACACAAGTAAATTTCAATGTTTTTCCATCTAATCAAGGGCCATAACTCATAAACCGACATCTGGAATCGTGCCATTTTTTAAATTGTCCGAGACATTATCAAGATGAATACACCTACCAAGTTTCATTCAAATCGGATAAAAACTACATCTTCAATTGCGTACACAAGTAAATTCTAACGTTTTTTCATTTAATCAAGGGCCATAACTCAAAAACCGACATCTGGAATCGTGCCATTTTCAAACTTGTCCGAGATATTATCAAAATGAATACACATATCAAGTTTCATTCAAATGGGATAAAAACTACAGCTTCTATTGCGTACACAAGTAAATTTGAACGTTATTTCATTTAATCAAGTGCAATAACTCATAAACCGACATCTGGAATCGTGCCGTTTTCGAACTTGTCCGAGATATTATCAAGATGAATACACATACCAAGTTTCATTCAAATCGGATAAAAACTACAGCTTCTATTGCGTACACAAAGTAAATTTTAGCGTTTTTTCATTTAATCAAGTGCAATAACTCATAAAACCGACATCTGGAATCGTGCCATTTTCGAACTTATTATTATCAAGATGAATACACATACCAAGTTTCATTCAAATCGGATAAAAACTCTGGCCTGTATCGTGTACACAAGTAATTGTTGACGGACGGACGGACGGACCGACAGACCGACGGACCGACGGACAGGCGTGATGGCAATATACGTCCACATTTCACGTGGGCGTATAAAAAAAAATCTATATCGTCGATTGTGTCTTTATTAGATTTTTATGACTTCCGTAATCTTCATTATTTTTTCATTGTGATATGGTGATAGCTTTAAACTCATGGAACACACCAGTGTATTCTTGTTACTTAATCTAACATTAATAAAAAAAAATGAACTCCAATAAATTTTAAAAAGTGTGGTGTTTTAATGACAGCTCAGTTCCACTAGACATATGGGAAGCTGGTGGATTATTGGAAGGACTAGTTTTTGGAAGAACGTGATTTTCGCAAATGTATTTATCAAAAGAACGGCTCTACTATAGGAC
The DNA here is from genome assembly GCA_030562195.1 of Nipponacmea schrenckii. NCBI lineage: Eukaryota > Metazoa > Mollusca > Gastropoda > Lottiidae > Nipponacmea > Nipponacmea schrenckii. Next base: position 6,582,100 of record CM060199.1, read on the forward strand.
AAACATGTTTAGCAAGCCCCATAACATTGATTTAAATATAATTTTTTGGTACGTTTCTGCTTACCTCGCACTATAACTACAGTATATCCTGAGGATATTCGTCAAAATTTCCCTTCTATTCATACCGTATGGGGTTTGTCCATCGCGATGTTCGCAGGTCTGTAGTCCGACTTGATTATTATACAGTAATAAATCTGGAGCTTGGTGGGAAGAGTTGGGGGTGGGGGAGTGGTTGGTGACAATGGTATTATGGCATTTACTTACAGTAAGGCATTACACTCTTCAAAATAAGGGCGTATATAAGCACGACAAGGTGTCGACAACTATGACGTCTATTTTCATTTAATTTCATTTCATTTAAGGTACAAGTATAATAAAAACATTAAGGAAAACATACATATATATATACGTATATCACATTAACCGTTCATAGATATATACCATTTCTTGCTCTGTCATATTTTGTTCATCATTAAACAATATGAATAACAGTGTCAGACATTCCGGATCTTAAATCCATCAGTTGACCGCAGAGCACTGGAATATTTCTTTCAATTGAAAGCTTAACCAAAATGTCAATAACCAGTCATCGGTTCGATAAGTAGAGTTGTTCTTGAGCACAAAACGTGGGTCAACGTGACATTGCACCAGCCATAAACATTGAGGAATGGGATTTAAACTTATTACACTTTTCAGAGTACAGTTCTTAAAAAGATTTTGAAGTGGTTTTTCTAAAGGTTATATGTTCAAATTACCATAGACATTTTTAAACTGAAAACATTAATTTGCTTTTTATTACATCAATATCGCAAATCGGTTTATGGCATATAAGGCCCTTTATAGAGGTAAGTCAGAGAATGTATCATTGTAGTGGAATTGCAGGAACCACAGAGGACCAATTGAAAAATGAAATGTAGGGAAATGATGCTAACTATGTTCCCGATACACAGGTTTTAAAAAATATTGAAATGGCATCCACTTAGATGAATGGACGTATACGTCTTATTTCTCTGCACTTAGTGGGCTTCATCGAAATTATGTCTGGTCAGTTGTATAAGCCTTCTCTTTTTGCGATTTCCAACTGGCAATGGATCTTTGACTTGCACAGCTTGTAGCACAAACGGCCTAGGTTTAGTGTCCCCTTCCGAACGACTAGATGCTGTATCCATGTCAGCCCCACCAACCTGCATAACATAACAAGGGAAAACCGGGTTGAAAAATCCCAGAGTTCATCTCAACCTTTGATGGGATTGAACCCTTGACACCCATTTTAGCGAGCAAACATGTTATTAACCTATTAATATGTATTCCACATAATTTATATACAAAGTACAAAATATTTGACTTACAATACAAATAAATGAAAAGTTAATCTATCACAGTATAAAATTAAAATACATTGTGTTTATAAACACGAAAAGTTAAGTTAAAATGGTTTATTTTGACAGAAGTTTCATTATTTAAATACTCATATTGTCATCCTATCAAAGAATCATAGTTTTTTTACAACTGAGATCACTATTATGATTGGTTGCTTCAACTCTCATTTTCATTTGGAATTTGAAAATATTGAAAGCACTGCAACTTCCCTGTAATAAATGTATTCTTTTAGTTTTTGAAGAAGAGAGTTAAGACGACTGTATTCCAGCAAGACTTAATGTTTTGTGACAATCTACTGTAATTATCTTATTTCTTGACATTCCAACTGTCTTGTTGAGATCCTGTATTTACAAGTGTACTTAACTATATGCTCCACCATCGATCGAAAAACCTTGATGGTTTCAAATTCCAGTTATTTGATAGGTGGCTGGTTAACCAATCAAATTACAGTGTAATTTATTTTTTGAGACCTTAGTTATTTTAGACTTTTGTAAACTAGTCTTGCAATTTCTTCCCTGGTGCTTTTTTTATTTTAAAGTAAAAATTACTATATTAATAATATTATTAATATATATTGTTATATACCAATTGTTACAAAAGTTTACGTATTGGGTTAAGGATTTGGTTAAGGATTAAGGATAGTTTGCTTAGAAGAGCATAGAATACCAGGAAATTTTCGTTCGTTTCGTACAATAATTACTTACTTTACGGTAGCCTGTTCGTAAAAATTATAGGCCATCTGCAAAGAAACGAATAATATCTCTTTTTTAAAAAGCAATTTTATTACAAAAAGATAACTGATACCTTATTTCAATTCAAGTTAATTGGGTATTTTTGAAGTGAGTTTGATATATTCAATTGCATGAAAATAATGAAATAGGCTAGAATCAGGTTAATTAGCCAAGTTTTATTGCTCCTATCTATCGTGATGTCTTTTGATCGCCGACAACACAGCTGCATTAATGATTGTTTTTAATTGTTAAATGTAGGTTAACTATTTTACTAGCAATGTAGGCATCATACATGCTGTACAGGACTTTGACTTGTTTCACAATGGTAGAATTAAAAGTCACCGCGACATATAAAGATATTTGACTAAAGTGTGCCACGGTCATATATTTTTATTGATAGAGGGTATGTTTTTAAAGGAAGTGACCTCTTAGAAGGCTCATAAAATTTCCCCGGGTGCCTTGATTAGAGAATAGAACTCGATGTAATCATTAATTTAAGTCAGTAAATCTAGAAAAGTTTCTAAGCATGTTTCAAAATTATCAAGTTCATTGATTATTGATTATTACATAATTGGATTATAGCGCGTTTCTGTCGTATAGCTTGTAACAAGGTGGACAAGAGTGATTTTGGGCAAATTTTATACCCTTAACTACGATTCCGCTTATATAGACGATCTTTGAAGTATGCATAATTGTATGAAAGTATTTCGAGTGATCAACTGTATTTTTTAATGCTTTGTAAAACAACAGTTTATGTAATAATATGTAATTATCATTATTTTATGCAATGTTTACTGTGCTGTGTGCTATGAAGTTTGTCGTGTTATTCCCTTCAATAAAGAAACCTTTTGATGCCATTAGAAGCATCTTCATTTCTCATTAGATTCACATTACACACGACTTTTTCAATTCTTAAACATACTCACAACTAATTTGAAGTTTGTTAAACTGTTGAGAAAGTATCAAGTCATCGCCAAAATAAAAGAAAATGGGTTATTTATAGACTATAATTGCATTGTATCACTCCACACGTAGATTGAATATAATTTTGGATGTGGCGGGATAATTTGCTCGGTAATTGCTGACAAATATCGTTAAAGCGACTGAAGGTATTTCGCCGATGTGTAAAAACATAAGGGAAATAATTATATATAACACCTTTTTCGTAACAATGTACATGTACATAACATAAAAAGGGGTAAATTGGAATCAAACGCAATGTTCTTTGGTATTAAAGAAGATTGTTATAATGTACTCCCTTGTGTTCGTTTATATCTGTCTTATTCTTTATTACCTATGTAGCATATACTTTATGCGCCGCCATATCTGAAAAGACATAATTATGGGCAAATGAAGATGATCTTTTATATGTGCTCTTCACTTCTAAATTTCGTTCAAATCTTAAACCATGATGTATCTAATATCGCCGTATTTCGTGAATATTTTCATTATTATTCTCGAAAATCCATCATTTGTAATTTAATATTTTATTCGGATCTGCGAAAGTAATGAGGTTTATACGGCAGATTTCAATGCTTTTAACGTTAAACTGAGCTGCCTTAACACCCGTCCTAACTAATAGCATGATATTAAATTGAACCACGATGTTGTACTGGCTACGGCGCAATACCTCTATCAATTATAAGCTTGTGTTGAATAGTAGCATATCAATATAATTTGAATTAGATTGAGCTAGACCATGGTATATTTAGACTTGGGTGCGGTCTCTCTTTTACATGCTTTTAGGAAAATAGCTCAATTACCATACTATGTTAGGTTATGGGTGCGGTCTCTCTTTTCTTATATGCTTTTAGGAAAATAGCTTCTATATTAGGTTACGGGTGCGGCCGCGAAGATATACAGAACGTGGACATTGACAAGGTACCACAACTAGCTACCTGTGGGACAAACATTATAATTATGGGGTGAAAATTGTGAATCTCTATTCTAAATCCAGGCGTGGGTGAGACCACTTTGCCCTAACGTGCATAAACAACAGCAGCGCACCCAATTTACACACGATCGCGTATCTAATGTATCTAACACATGATATTTATTAAGGCTGCATGTAAGATAAAAATGAAATGATAGCTCACACGTGTTAGATAAAGCCGGTCTCTGTAATGTTCGTGAGTTGTATGTAAACCTTGAAATTTAACAAATAAACACTGTTTGATTTATATAATGAACTTCTTTGATTCGAGTTTTTTTAACATTATGTTTTAAAGGGAAGTCGTGATATTTATCCGTTTATTTAATTTATTAAAATAACCAGAAGTTTTTCAGTCAATGTTGCAGTATCTTTGATAAAACATCATTATCACTTAAACGAAAAGATTAAAAAAACATATTTCAAAAGATTACTGTTAACACACATATCGTTTTTAATTGATGTTGTACCATGTTTTTGTTACAGATAATTTGAAATTTAGATCACACTTATTATAACGGAAATGATTCGATAGATAAATAACTATAGACCTTAGAATATCAAACGGAAGTTTGTAATATCCGGCGAGTTCAACCATTAAGTTGATATACTGTAAATGCTTTTATATTGTACTATTTCCGAACTTTTTGCGCATTGCGTGATATTTTGAGACAATGTATTCTTTAAAAGACGTTGCTCTACCATTTATCGTGGCGTTAGTTTGAAGTTTTGGTTTGCTTGATAATTTCCTGGTTGATCTTCCGCTGTTGTTTTCGCTTTTGTTGTTCCACACTACTACGCCTACACACATTTTCCTAAAGAAATAATCTCTGCAATAGATTATTCAGATGGAAGAGAAATTGTACCTCAAGGTGTAAATGCAATTAAATTAAATAATTCTATAAGAAACGTTTTATTCACTTGCTTTTCTAAACTTTTTCATCTTGGCATACAATTTGTAATTGATCAGGCAGATGAATCTCTAAACATTATTTGTGTTTTAAATTGAAGCAAATATAAATTAAATGAGAATCAAACTTTAAATACTGGTGCCTCGTTTTCTCACTTCAGATTGTGTTTCATAACGCCGATTTGGGAACATTTGAATAAAATGATTGGAATTTATATTAACTGGAAACCACAAGTTCTATCTCTAAACATTGTTGATATAAAATGAAACAAATGTAATTAAATGAGAACCACACTTTAAATTCTGGTGCATCGTTTTCTAAATGTAGATTGTGTTCCATTATGCCATTTTGAGAAGATCTAAAAAATCAAATTTAAATTAACCGAGAACCACACTTTCAATTCCCCTAGCAGAAAAGTTTGGTGCCTCGTTTTCTAACTGTTTGTTAACATCTGAAAAAATTCTTGAGGTTGTATAAATAGCGTTTGGCATTTCAAGTGACAAAAACTACAAAATTTAATTTAAATTAATTGGGACCTACCCCTTTAAATTCCTCAAGAAGAACATGTCACGTTACCCCAGTATGGGAACGATATACTCAGCGATAACCTGGTATAAGTTCAACTAAATTAACATTTAATAATGGACTAGTTATCCTCTAACAACGAACACCCGGAATTACCAGATCAGTTCTAACAACGGTTCAAGATTGCTGAATGTTTAGATAATGGACTTATACTAAGAAGTGTTATCATATGAATGACTCAATACAGAAATATTAACTTTATTGTTAGGTTTAGCAATATGAAGCAATTTCCTGGTTACGTTATTTAATTCTGCAATAAGATACGCGTACTATAAAAGCGGATTAAAAGGCTGATAAAACAAACATTTGATACAATTCCATATTGATACAATATAAAGGAAGGCCAAACCGATCATGTTTTCATCATCCACTGAGATTATATAATATCGGATTGCAGAGCTAATATTAAAACGACTTTTACTTCCGGTTGCATAAAAGCTTCATAATCCAGGAAAAAGATAACTACATAAAATTATTCACGATTACAGTACGCAATATAGAATTACCGTCTTGTTGCATGCGAGATTCTGATAATTAGGGTTTTGACATGGTCTCATTAACCCCTATTTAAATGAATCCCCATTACGCTTCTTTTAAATTGATGTGGAAATGAGCTCAAAACCTCTATACACGAGTATTTGCTTTGATTGACCGAGGGTTCTTAAAACGATTCTTAAATATGAAAATATATGTGAACTGAAACTCTAGCGTTCGTTAACAAAGTCTTAACTTCTGTTCCTTTGATTTTATTACGAATACCTAATGTGGTTCCGTTAGACGAGGTTTAACAAGAATCTATTGCTAAGATAAGATAACAGAGCAAACCAAGATCACCTTTTGTAAATGTTTCATTTTTTGTTATCAATTTGTTTTCCACTGGTTCCAATTTTTGTCATATGATTTTATGATGATTTCATTAAATCTGTAATCACATTTGACATGGCAATATTGTTTTTAAACGGAAAAGGAGAATAAAACGCCTTTAGCAGTGTGTTATTAGAAGCCAACTGTGGAATAAGATAATCTTAATTTTGTTTAACCAATATGGTCGTTCGATGGCCAATTTGTTGTTTATCAGTGAGAGCTTTTCTCTTGTTCATGTTCTTTAGAAGTATTATACAAACACGTTGCTAAAACAGTTTTTTTCTTTGGTCTTCATCATTGTGGTATGTTTGAGAGGGGAAGACGACGTCCCCTTTCAGCTATCAAGGTTAGATAGTTATTGGTAGATAACAGGTTAACGTCCACTTCTAGCAAACTGATATTACAGACTAGATAGTTGTTGTTAGGTTAGCAAACTGATTTCACAGACCAGATAATTGTTGTTAGATAACAAGCTAACGTGTGCTTCTAGCAAACTTATTTCACAGGCTAGATAATTGTTGTTAGATAACAAGCTAACGTCTGCTTCTAGCAAACTGATTTCACAGACCAGATAATTGTTGTTAGATAACAAGCTTTAAAGTCTGCTTCTAGCAAACTGATTTCACAGACTAGATAGTTGTTGTTAGATAACAAGCTAACGTCTGCTTCTAGCAAACTGATTTCACAGACCAGATAGTTGTGGTTAGATAACAAGCTAACGTATGCTTCTAGCAAACTGATTTCACAGACTAGATAGTTGTTGTTAGATAACAAGCTAACGTCTGCTTCTAGCAAACTGAAATTCACAGGCTAGATAGTTGTTGTTAGATAAAAGCTAACGTACTTCCAGCAAAATGATTTACAAACTAGATGTTGTTGGTTTGATAACAAGCTAACGTCTGCTTCTAGCAAACTGACACGCTAATAATAGTTGTTGATAACGCCGATGTTTTGAAATTTTAACTAGAAGGGAGATAACAGCAACGTCTGCTTCTAGCAAATATTTAAGCCATATTGTTTTACAAATTAGTGGTTTAGCAAAATGATTTAAAAGTAGTTGTTTTGATAACAGAATTGTTTTAGCAAATAATACAGAACGAGATTTTTAAATGTTAAAATTAAAACTTGAGTCAACTTTCTCAGTCCAACTGATAACAAACATGTTAAAAACTATGGCACCCAACACATCTCGGTTTGTAAATAAAATTTTGGAGATGAATTTTTTACATAACTACTTTCTACTGAACCTAATGGACTATTGAAGAACATAATTAGATGTAATTAGATTTTTCACAAACTGTCAAGTTTAGCACATCGTTACAGTGGTATTTCACTGATATTAAAAGTAATATTTTGATAAAGATTGTCTGGTAAATAATACAGAAGGGAGGTTATTAAAATGTTAAGTTCATTAACTCATGAGTCAACTATTACTCATGAATCACAGACTGATAAAAAACATGTTATAACATTGGACACCCAACACATCTCGGTTTGTAAATAAAATGGAATGAATGGATTTTTACATACTACTTTTCTGAACCTAATGGACTATTGAAGACGGACAGCGTAATTCAATGTGCAATTAGGGGAATTTTTGCGATTTCAAACTGTCAAAGTTTTACAGGCACATCCCGTATCACACGGGCCCTTGGCTTATTATTCCATCAGAACGATTGTCCATGTTTCCATGTCAGCCCCTCAATGACAGGAGAAACTCACTCCGCTCTTGACCTTGATCACCAGTACTTCCGTGTTTAATACACACTATGATCTGGGACAACTTCACCTTTCCATACATCTATTACCAGAGACGCGTATCCATTTACATCTATACTATCCAAGAGATCTATAATGGAATTACTTGACCCACTTTCTGTATTTAAGAGGAACAATTTCTCACGAGAAGTAGGTTTTCTAGGCTAATTCAATTTATCGGTGGAATCGAGATCAGATAACTTGGTGGAAAGACGTGGAATTAGCCTAAAGCACGAGACACTGATTTTTCAAGTCAGCAGAAAATTTCAAATGAATTTTACACTGAAAATAGAATTATAACTCGAGTATATAGAGTATACACGTATCTGTTGACGTTCCAGGTGTTTAAAAGGCATAGGAAAACCGATCTTTAAAAGAGAATTGTAATACGTCGAGTTGACATACTGGTTCGCAGAATGGCGTCACGTATGCCTTAAATTTAACACCCACCATAGAGCTTCGACTTGACACGAATCGTGACACAATTACCATAGGGACGGGTTGGACAAAGTTCATGAGTCCCCACCCAAACCTAAATACAAAACTAAGTACAATGTAAAAAACAATTTCACGGTGAAGGCTCCCAACTCATTTAAGTTCACTCCTCTGGTTGGCCCAATGCAATGTTTTTAAGGAGGTGGGGTAGGGCTGTATAACAAGATATTGGTCTAAATAATGATGACATGAATAAATTATTTATTGAGCTTAATTTGAGAATCAAAACTTTCTGAAGATGACTTTCTGTCAATCGGTATCTAGATTTGGCAGGTGGTGGAGATATTGTGATAGTTGCCAATCGTATTTCCTATTATTTGGATTCTCATGATAGTTGTCGCGTTTGCCCATCAATCACTCAAGGAATTGCTTTGACTTCCGTTGTCAAGGTATCATCACTTATTTTGATACGTGCCAGTCATCGACTGTCATTGATGAGGTTTGAGTAGAATAAAGAAATAAACACAAGAGTGAATTCTCTGATATTCTGCAAGAGATTACTGGAAGTGAGGGGGGTAGGGGTAGTGGGGTCGCGGGGATGTGCCTCTTTGGTTAATACCAGACCCCCCCCCCCCACACCTCCTACCCAAAAGTCCATTTTCTGATAGCCTGAGATGAGTTTAAAGCTTCTGAGGTGTATGTTTTATTTCAAGACCTTTCGAGCAAACTTGCTAACATTTTTTTTTGCTTTGGGGATCTATGGCTCTGTGAGTGTAAACGATAGCCCCCTCTCACCCCCATTCTCTCAAGATCTGGACTATTTTGATGTAGACAAATGATGTATTGATGATTAGGGTGTATTGATTTTTTCTGGTCGTTATTAAGCATCAGTTCTAGACAGAAAGTACAATATACTTCCATATATAGATACGTTAATACAAACTTCATAGAATCACGCTTACTTTTATCTACTTCGGTCGACATCGGAAGCCATCGCAACCCACTTTGTGGTATTTTATTGAATTGTGTTGCCCCGGGTGTCTGTTACATTTCATGATAATATAGAGCCAGGAAATGATTAAAAGAAATCGTACTTCACAGGAATGTTACAACCTAAAATCCCTAGCTTGTCATTACAGAGAAACGGCCTGTATAAATTGGATATAACATACTCCTTTAACCTAAACTTTCCGTATCATTCCTGCTTCTCATACTATAAAGGACATATTAACAGTCAAAGCGAAGGTAACGCTTCTAATCACTGGCGTATCAGTGGCGTGTCTCTATTTGAAATAGTAAAGGAATTGCATGTGGCCATAGGACAATTGCATGGCCTTAAGTCGGCCCCTTTGCCCTTTCCTAGAAACGCCACTGATATGAATCTTATTCGAGGGCAGTGAAGTAAGGTTATTGGCTTTCCGTTCGATATTCTCATTACTGGACCTATTTATCATATCAATGGAATGGCCATCAGTCAAAACACTGTTTAGCTTATTCCTACTCATGTTTTGACTGACCTAGCGATGATACTAATGGCATTTTTATTATCCCCGTTCTACGTGCGTTTAGCTCTTCATCAATTATTACCGATTGAGGTTAGAATATCTCTGAAACTTCTATTTTTGTAAATTTATATTAGCGAAGAATCGGGTTAAACCACCAACAGGAAAAGTGCGATGGGTTAAGACTGTTGTTGGACAGGTTAAAGGCTGGTAGGGAACTCTTTACGAACCTATAGTTATGGAACTCTTTACGAACCTATAGGTATGAAACTCTTTACGAACCTATAGGTATGAAACTCTTTACGAACCTATAGGTATGAAACTCTTTACGAACCTATAGGTATGAAACTCTTTACGAACCTATAGGTATGAAACTCTTTACGAACCTATAGGTATGAAACTCTTTACGGACCTATAGGTATGAAACTCTTTACGGACCTATAGGTATGAAACTCTTTACGGACCTATAGGTATGAAACTCTTTACGGACCTATAGGTATGAAACTCTTTACGAACCTATAGGTATGAAAGTCTTTACGGACCTATAGGTATGAAACTCTTTACGGACCTATAGGTATGAAACTCTTTACGGACCTATAGGTATGAAACTCTTTACGGACCTATAGGTATGAAAGTCTTTACGGACCTATAGGTATGAAACTCTTTACGGACCTATAGGTATGAAAGTCTTTACGAACCTATAGGCATAAAACTCTTTACGAACCTATAGGTATGAAACTCTTTACGAACCTATAGGTATGAAACTCTTTACGAACCTATAGGTATGAAACTCTTTACGAACCTATAGGTATGAAAGTCTTTACGGACCTATAGGTATGAAACTCTTTACGGACCTATAGGTATGAAACTCTTTACGGATCTATAAGTATGAAACTCTTTACGGACCTATAGGTATGAAACTCTTTACGAACCTATAGGTATGAAAGTCTTTACGGACCTATAGGTATGAAACTCTTTACGGACCTATAGGTATGAAACTCTTTACGGACCTATAGGTATGAAACTCTTTACGAACCTATAGATATGAAACTCTTTACGGAGTTATAGGTATGAAACTCTTTACGAACCTATAGCTATGAAACTCTTTACGGACCTATCGGTATGAAACTCTTTACGGACCTATAGGTATGAAACTCTTTACGAACCTATAGGTATGAAAGTCTTTACGGACCTATAGGTATGAAAGTCTTTACGAACCTATAGGTATGAAACTCTTTACGGACCTATAGGTATGAAACTCTTTACGGACCTATAGGTATGAAACTCTTTACGAACCTATAGCTATGAAACTCTTTACGGACCTATAGGTATGAAACTCTTGACGGAACTATAGGTATGAAATTCTTTACGGAAAAATAGGTATGAAACTCGGGAGTTAATTCTTCACCAACCAACATAAAACGTGAGCTAGGTTTAATCGTCGTGAGACAGTATATGTTAACCCTATTGGTACGAAGCTCTTTAAGACCGTCGGTTAATTGACAGCCAACTCACCACAAGTAGAAAAAGTAGAAATAAAATTGTATTATTGATTATTACCAAAGACAACTTATTATAACAATGTATTACACAATCTATGGACCATAGGTGATAGTTAACACCGCCTCCACACTTAGGTCACGTCATTTCCGGTTTGTCGGCGTTTTTACAGCAAAAATAAGCCAGCGTAATGAGAATAATCCTTTCAGTTATCACAACTACGAGAATCAATTTAATACGGTTATGGACACCATTGATCTGATAAGGTTGGAAAGTTGTACAAACTACCAAACTGAGCTAATTCGATAAGTAATCCTAAGTATAGCCATGGACATTATATTGCGATTTATAATTTCAGGATGCTCACTGGACTTCTTCGTGTAAAATTTTAAAAAAAAGAGGCAGACCGGCTTATGACCACATTTTTCCGTTTCTTCCTATTATAAACTTAATCGTGCTTAGCTCAAACATGGACAGATAATTAGGACGTAAAACTCATTTCATTTCCGTTTCTTGCTAAAAATGTGTTGCTACTGAATTATCAGCATGGTTTGCTACATTGAAGACAAACACGAAGTCAGATTATCTTGATAAAAACCGATACGAATCAGCTAATCAAACCATTATTTGGCAGACCGTGCTACTAAAATGTCCCACTTTAAAGATTTAAAAATTTGAATTCAAACAACATTAACTGATATTTAATCAATATTTCGACTGTTTTCTCAACAAACGAAATGTCAAATTCTATCAACTAATCAAAGCACTATTTGAAAAAAAGTTTCCCTTTAGAGTTTTACTGAACAATAAAAATAAATGAATAAAATTAGATCTCAATCGCTAGGAGAATGATACACTTAGCTGAAATCAAATACCTTCACCTTATTTGAAAGCTCTTTAATGTTTCACTCAAGAGATTTATAATTATAAATCAAACAATCTTACTAGAGTGATATCTCTTTATTGGTTATATCAATATTTTTTTACCTAATTACAGACAAACTCAACGTACCGTTATTCTTTTGTGGAGCGTTACAAATAGTTGAAATCAAATTATATCAACAGTTTAAACAAATATTTGAAAAATTGTCTCCCTTGAATGTCAAATGGAGACTTAAAATTGGAAGTCAAACAACCTTACTACTTATGTCAACGTGAAATTAGTGCTATAAGTGATAATGATATAGGATAGTCATTTTCAGACTGTCATGGTATTATGAACTGCGTCTATGTTCCAGGACTATCTCGACAAAGGTCTAGATAAATTTTTGGATTTTCAACTCGCGTTCCTCGCTTACATGGAAAAGGCGTCTAATCGTTTCGATAGAACAAAAACAAGGCTCGTGTGCTTCAGACTGTCCATGTTAAAGATCCCTCGACAGGAAGTCGCCAAATGAGTATGCTGTCCAGGCAAAATGTCCTTTATCAGCCCATAAGATGCAGAAAAGTAGGACGTTAAACATCATTTCATTTCCGAAATGCGACTAGTACCTTAACATCAGTAGGTTCCTTCTTGTACCAGGGAATGTTTGTAAATACAGCGATTAGATTGTCATATGCGCTAGCTAATATTGCCAACGAGAAACCTCGACAAAAAGAATGTAAAAATTCAGCAATAATATTTTTATGTTGGCTATGCATGCACCCGCTTTTGTACAATCCAATCAAATCTGCAATCCATGATACAAGGAAATGAGCCCAATGATACAAAAGTATAGACACAGCTCGTAATTCAATGACATTGTGTAGATGATTGTAAGTGCAATTTGAAAGTTTTTTTCTCATATCAAATTTACTTTTTCTATATTTCAGCACATCAAAGAGCCTTTTCTGGACGCGGTGAAGATTACGTTAGAAGATCGTTGCAATGAAACAATAGAGCATATATACAGTGTAGCAATTACGTTCATCCTTCAAACTTTAGCAAATGGATTCTTGGAAGCCAAACAAGCTGGCGAGAGTGATAAAGAAAAAATTAAATGAATACGTGTGAAGGTTTCAAACTTGACAATGTTGACGTTGATTCATTTCTCAATAATATTTATTACGAATATTTTCATTTGAGTCTTAGGCGTAGAAAACTTGGGATTGTGGGGTAGGTAACGGGTGGGGAGTATGTGGTAAGCGGTCGTATCAATTAAGTCCGATAATGCTCATATATTCGTTATTATCCAGATAATTTCGCACCTTAAGCCTTAGTGTGATTTGTCTGGACGTCATCATGTGAAGTAACATCTTATTAAAAACCCGTTGGTTATATACGCCATAACTTTAATGATATCATATTTATTATCGACGGGGTTAGGTTTTCAATTTTCATATTGTATATTATGTATCATAATTCCGTTACACAATAAATCTGTATTATTATGCATATTCATGACATGTGAATGAATTTAAATGACAGTTTTATTATCTCTGAGCTCTTGGATTAACATGTTGCATGCAATGACAATTATATGGCGGTCTATGGTTGAAGTAGACCAACAAGCGCATTTGGTGCGATGAACCGATGAAATAAATTGATGTTAAAGGACAATAAATATACAAGCTCATACAAATTGCAATTGATTCAGATGTACTTCAACTTTAGATTTGAAATTGTGTCAGCATTTAGAACTAGATGGCCTTCATTAAATATAATTTAAATTAATTCATTCAGGTGCAGTATTATACCTGCTAACAATGCACTATAGAATTGTTCTCTATATGTTCAGATAAATAAATTAAATTTAAGAAGATGGCTTAAATAGATTAAAAGTGCGTCAGGAATACGTAGCTGCCCCTGGTATACAAACTAATCTATGGTAAAACCCTGGAGAAGAAACGTGCGATTTATCAACGTATCGAGTGTGTTTCCGATAAATTTCTATTTGACTTGATCTTTCGCGTCGAATCACATCTAGATTATATCACAATACCAGACAATGCTAACTAAAGCCTTCTTCGTATGGTGTTTTTGTTTAATTGTGCCGCCTAACATTAGATACAACGATTGGTTTTCGATTGCACTCGTTCTATGTTCTCATGAAATCCCAAATTTCGATTGCAGCGAAATACTTTGTGGTAATCTTCTAGGAAATTTTTAATTGCTGAATTTTACCAAATCATGATGATTACAGAATTATTCGTTCTATAGCACTTTGTGTATTTGAAATTCAATTAAAATAGGCAATTGCATGGGTTTGCTCGCCATTTATTGTTTTAAGAAATATTTGGATAACACGTTGTAAATCAACTTTGTAATCTCAAGCTGAATGAACTGAAATTGTGCTCCCTGTAGCTATTTATGCAGTATCGTGGTCTGGTCCAGAACCTGGCGATTTCTGTTGTTTCTCGTAATGTTGGCTGTTCTATTTTATTTTGAGAAATACCACACTTACAACAAATTTTAATCAAGAGATATTTGAATATCTTTCTCTAGGCTATGTCTCAAGTTTATTGGAAGCTGAGTTTGAGAGAAGAGAAAAATAATGTATGTGTCCGTCATCATGTAATATTCACATAGCATTATAATGTTGTGTGTCAGATTGCCCGATTCGTTGTTATTTAACTCCAGTAATGATGTGATGTAACAATGAGGGCAGGTATTTCTAATGTAACCGAAAGATATTTTTGATCAATCCAATTTGAAGCCTATATTAGATAACCGTAGTGTAAAATGTTACACAAATGTTTCTCTTGACGATTAGACTGGATTATTTAGCAATTCGCGTGAAACTGGTATTGATTGTAATATATATCGTGTCTATTTCCCGCAGCAGTCTAATGGTAGATAAAGGAAAAGGCAAGATAAATCTTAATGGAAAGTTGATGGATTTATTGAATTATTTCAATCAACCCTTCATACGTAAAGAGCAAAACCAACTGTTTCAGTCGTTATTATTTGTAAAAGTATGCTGGCGTGTCTGTAACAGATAATAATTGAAGTACATGGGCAATATTTCTCCATGACGATATCCCAAAAATAGTGGACAGAAGGTTCATGCTGCTTGTAAGAAATTTGCATCCTAAACAAACCTTATACATCTTCACAAAGTTAAGCTACTACGAACTGCGTCTTAAAAATCTTCACAAAGTCAATCTTCTACGAACTGCGTCTTAAAAATCTTCACAAAGTCAATCTTCTACGAACTGCGTCTTATACACCTCCACAAAGTCAAGCTACTACGAACTGTGTAAATTACCTTGACTACAATAGTCACCTTTGTTGTATCATAGAAGTTTATAAATGCAGTGATTTGGTGGATGTTTCGTTAGAAAATCCAGTCAATTAGAGCCCTCAACCAAAAACTAATTAATAAGACACAATGTTTAATGACTTTTTATTGAGGGCTATTGATTGGCTGTATTCTCTGGCGTACCATCCAATCAAATCGCTGCCTTCCGTGAAACAAGAAAAATGACCGTCATCAAGGTATTGTATGAAAAGATGTTGTTCAGAGGCCTAATAACTAATGGTTTTCTCTGCAATTTGGTTCCAAAATATAAGTAGAATCATGTAAATGTATATTATAGATATTACCTTTGCCTTTGAGTAAAACATTACAAATGAATGCTTATTTTTAACCATTATATGGTGGCTCACTTTAACACACAAACAAATTTGCACAAGATTTAAGTTTGTTTCGGCAAGAAAAGTTTGGTTTGTTTTACTCATATTCTTAGAAACTGGTTTACGTAAGCCATATACAACGTAAATAGTAAGACATCGCATCATCCTCAATTAATATGTTCCACACATTATATTGTCTGTAAGTGCGAAAACGAAGGGCCGCCTGTACGTTCGGTAGCTCATCTTTCTGACGATCTGAGATCACTTTGATTGTGGAGCTATGGGTATAATTATTTAGGATAGATAAAAAAGTCTTTTGGGATTATTTTATTAATATTTTAACACATATTTCAAGGGATTTGCATAACATATATGGATCGATTTTTTTACATTTTGAGGTTAAAACCCAGAGCATGTAATTAACTTTGTAAATATGAGGACATTCATCAACACCTTTGGAGTCCGTTAGAGATTTGGTTTATTATACGGCGTGGTTTCATTGGTTCCTTCAAACACATGGTAATTGCGCTTTCTAGTTCGATGACCTTGAATAAGTTATATTCACTCATAATTCCAGTCAACTCAAATGTAAATGTTTATACAAAAACCAGGAAAAAGATCTGTCCAGAGGTTTTGTCAAGGAAATTTTTATCCTTGAAAAATACATTTTTTGTTTTTGAACAATTTCTCTTAGAAAGACTATAAGGGATATTTCGGCAATATTCAAGTCAATTTTAGAAATTCACCCGTCAGATAATAATGCTAAAGCCAGTTCGTGTCTCATGGTGTTTTAAATGGAGTGGTTGAATACACTAGACTGACAATCAATAAGTAACATTGTATTACTGAATTTATTCAAAACTTTACAGGCATGTATATAAACAATATATTGACCCAGCTGTTTGGAACGAAAATCATTGATTGGAGTTTTATGCAACGTTTCGACGTATTTCTCATATTTGTATATGGGAAAAAGGTTTCCGCGTGGCATAAACCTGGAACAAGTGACTGACGTTCCATAAAGCTGGATCGCTCTTACAACTACTATATACCATTTAAAAACTTTTAATCCGAACAAATAAACTTTTTAAACTTGTGATTTCAACGTGGTCTTTGGTGAATCCATCTTGAATCAAAAATGTTAAAAATGTTACAAGTTCATTATTAAAATTCAAAATTTGTATACACATTCAATTTATTCTTAAAGGAATAATACCTCTTAGACTGGTAAAACATAATTAATGTATAGAGTATGTTTCATCAATTGGATGTACCAAGTGCCATGACTAAAAAATAGAATCTCTTTATAACACGATATATCAATTGGTCTGAGTAATTATTGAAAACAAATAGTAAGTTTAATGAATTATAACTTAATTTTATGGATTTTTCTCAGTTTTGTGGATTTATTGAATTATAGAGGGATTCTGTTATATAGCTGGACTCCAGGATAGTCCACTGATGAACAAAGACTCCATGAGGTTAAAAAATATT
The DNA here is from genome assembly GCA_030562195.1 of Nipponacmea schrenckii. Lineage (NCBI taxonomy): Eukaryota > Metazoa > Mollusca > Gastropoda > Lottiidae > Nipponacmea > Nipponacmea schrenckii. Next base: position 6,599,745 of record CM060199.1, read on the forward strand.
TTTTTCTTTTTGCTCATCCAAAATGTAGGCAAGATTGAAATGAGAATATGGGACTTAAATTCCATGATCCTATCAAACTGAAAGAAGTTCTGATTTATGTTTCTAAAAAGTTGGTGACATGGCATATGAGACTGATTAAGAAATCCTATTAAAAGGATTTAATCGTCTGGTTAAGCTCTACTACGACTGTCTATTTCATTTTAAAATCTAAGAGAGTTCGCACTTAAAATCAGGAAAGTGTTGAGTATTGCAAGAATTTAACATCATCAGCTGGTAAAGTCATATCTATATAAAGACGATTATAAACAAGAAATAGTTTGAAATATATTATGTAAATAAATATACATTCAAATATATAAAATAAACAAACATTTAACTACCGCGCTGCAATATATACACTTTTAGAACCATGCTTAGAACAATTAATAATAATAATAATAATGTATAATCACAAACACACTGATATAACGTAAAAAATATGCAAATTCCGAAATTGATATGGACGAGAGCAAGGGGCTTTAAAACTTGAAAAGACTGGAGGTGACACAAACCTGTAACGTCTATTTAACTCCTTGGACGAGAGTAACATTGTAGAAACGATATGTAACTGCTAAGGTGTGTCATTGTACAAACTTAATAATTTAGTAAAGATTAAAAAAAAATATAAGTGTAATTTGGCGAAACGTTCTGTTAGCAAATAGGAGATCTGTTTCATAGAAAGTATACATTCAGTACAGACAGAGAGATATTAAAGGGTTTAATTGAGGTTATCAAGGTTATGAACGTGTTTAAACACTATTATAGTTTCATTGCATCATTCAGATTTCCTGTTCTACGTCTGTGTTATTTTGTTCTCGTTTATTCCCAAAGAAAGAGATTATGACAAAACGGTTTATTACACCATTTCCGGAATGACTGTAAACGCACACGTAAGAAACTGAGAACCTGATTTTCAAAAAATATAATCAGAAAAACTATTTTATAACACATTACGGAAAGCATCATTTAACTTCTCGATAAACTACATGTAAAATAAATGAACATTAGATTACATATTGAAAACATTCTTAGAAAGAGATAAAATCGAAGTATAAAATGACAGAAAAAAAAAATTGTTCGTTTGTTCAAAGTTAAAACTGTCATAAAATATCAACTCGTAACATAATAAGTATAAAATGATGACAGATTAATACAGAACTACTATCAATCTGTAAAGATGGATGTATGCATTAAGCAGGATATTTTGTTTCGTGTTTTTCTCCGCAGGTTACTACTCTTTCCATCCACGATCAGACAAGATTCACTCTTAATTTGTGTTCTGAGCAAATTTTACCATTTTAGAGGATCAAACATTGTCTTGTATTTTGGCCCATTTATAATACTGTTAAAAGTGTGATCTACAATTTTATTTTTCAAAATAACCTATTTTATTGATTGAAAGTATGGATTCTGTTGTATATTTTTAAACAAGTTAAGTTCACTGATTAATCAAGACTCATTGTGGCCATGTTAATAAATTTTGTAACGGAACAACAGGTATTTTAAATATGACATGACCGAAGTGAAGGAGGTGCACGACACACAGAAATACTACGCAAGATCCGGATTTGAATCTGAGTTTTATTTAACAGCAGTCTGTTCCGGGGAGTACAAGCATATTATTCGTAAAGCAGTAACGCCCGTCGTCAATCGTCGTTGGAACAAAATCTCGATTTATACGTTAGTTGTCAAATGGTACAACTGGCTTGCTATAAGTTCTGCTGTTGTACCTTGTAACATTGGACAACTCCTTGTAAAATTGGACACCTCTGCCCTTAAGGAGATACAATTAGAGGAGCCGCGAGAGAAGTTAAAAGTAAATGCCCACACGTTATATTTTTTCAAGAAGCCAGATTAATTACAGCAAGATGATTAGGCCTGTTATGCCGAAAGTCCATGTCTCAAGTAGTACATACAATCAGACTTGGATCATTAATTGTGGTCAGGGGACAATGAATCACATTCATTTCGAGAAAGCGGCTGCATCCTCATACCTGAAAGGGATTGCAAAGAGTTTTTTCTAAAACTGTTATGTATATAAGAGACACTGATAGCATAAATCCTAACCATTGCAATTTCAATCAGACGTCTTTGGTTTCTACACTACAACTAAGTGTTTAATGACGCCTTTGCGATTAGTGACGTCATCAAACACGTAAATTTTTTGGAATTGCAGGAACCATCATCATCTGTATAAACTATATTTATACCTCTTAAGACGTCCCATAGAAAATAACAAACCAGAAATGTACAATAAAAATAACATTTGTATAACTTATTGCACAAAAATAACAACAGCAAGTCTATAATATTCGATAACGGAATAATACTATCACTCATTTCCTGTCGGGATTTCTTCATATTTCCAATATGGATTGCTACAGAATTAATCTCGATTCGTCATGAACAAGAACACAGAGTATTTGGGATGCCTTCATATCTTAAATAAACTGTCCGCACATTTTTGAGGATTAAATGGATTATTCTTATGTTATAATACCAAATATGTCAATACATTACTAGCTTATAGGATTTCAAGAGTTGAAATGTTGTACATCTTTCCGGAGATCATATAGGATTTCTTCCATTGCACAGACCATCAATTCAGATTTTCATTTAAATCCTCAATCTATTTGGGAAAACATCATCTACAGTATATAGCGGTAGAGGAGAGCAATCAATAGACCTGGCGTTCTAGCGTTTTAGGGCAGCTACATGGTTAAGTAACAGAATAAACACCTGTTTATAATACCGACTCTCATGTATCCAAATCAGCATATGTTGCTCGAGGGGGATTGGTTGATGTTTTACAGTAGATCTCAAACACTGTTTTATTCATTTTGAACATCCAAATAAACTATGTTAGAACCAAACTCCTGCGCTCAGATCTAAAGACTGTGCTTTCAAATTGAAGAATAAGATCAAATATTTATAGAATAATAATCAAGGATAAAGATAGAGATGAAAAACAGTCCTATACAAATTATTACATTTTAGATTAAAAAATTGAAGAACTTTGTTCATGACCAAATGCGCAATAAGTTCCAAAGATAACGGTATTTTGTCCTGGTAGATTCAAATCATTAAATGAATCTAGAAAAAAAAATAGAATCCTTAACCCCTTTGTGGATCGAAATAGAAAATTAGATCCAGCAATTATAAAATTCTGTTTGTGGTTGAGATCCAAAAATCGTATATTCTGTATGAATTATCCCAGAAACTCACGAAGTGATCCGAGCTATCTGTAAGCTCTTTCAGTTCCAGCTTGCTCGACGGACTCGAAAAAATCGTATCCTCTGTACATCCTCCGTCCTGAATCCAACAAATTTAATATCACATTGATGGTTATCATGAGGTTTTCATACCTTTGATTAAGTTCTCCAGAATAAATTTGATGGTAATTTTATATATGGAGTCCATATTGTCTGTGTACCTATCACCTAAAGTCAGTTTTACTGAATCTAAGAAGGGTTGCTCAATTTCCTGAAAGGCAAAGGGAATTGCTGATTAATGAAACGAAAGTAAAGAGGGGTAAGGGGTATTCTGGGACCATACGTTAAGAGTTGACTAAGGTATCAATTATAATAATAATATTTATTTAAGTGGAACATATCATTATATTACATGGCAATATCTATATACCGAATAAAATAACGATTAATGACTTATTGAACCAGATGTACATGATTAAGGTATATTCTGAAAAAAAATCAGTATCACGTCTGGCCAAGTATTAACCGATATAGAGAGACCCCGAGATCATAAACGTTCATTCTTTTCAACTGTAACTATTATGGTAATATGTAGAGTCAATAGGTTTCTGACTGACTTTAAACAATAACTTATAAAGTCAGCTATAGTCGGTAAGAGAATCATTAAGGTCATCTATAGTAAGTATCAGACAGACACCGCCCCCCCCCCCATCCCTGTATATTTACTATCGGAGGCCAATATTGGATTAATTCTAAATCCCAGACCAACCAAATGATCTACAAATGGCTTAATATATATTAAAATACCCAGTGTGACATTATTAACTGCTACAAGAGATAGGCTATCAGACAATTTACCACTAGGGCAGTCCTTCATATTACACAATATACAATGAATCACACTAGCCGCGTGAACTCGCTGAAATTGATGTCGAGTTGAGTAACCTAGTTCCACATTAATTACATTATATCAGTTATATGAGCTCTTCTTAAGCGATTAGCCACTACACCTTCGAACCGTCGATCGATGCATCCGTTAAGCCAATAAGCCAAACAGGTGGTAATTTTGAAATTTTAGAGGGGGGGGGGGGCGTGTACAAAATCCAAATAATATTCAAGTCAGACTATATTCTAAGGGATGAAAAAATTTGCATGGATAATTTCAAGACAGAATTATGAAATAGTTAACATTTTTCGAAGAAGGTAATATCTTCGATCAAGGATCGTGGAGGGGTAATAGAAATGAAATGAATGGAGTTTTACGTCCTACTCTTCTGCACCTTATGGGCTAATGAAGACGGGCAACGCCATGCAGTGTGCATTGAGGGAAATTTTGCCAGGACAGCGGCATTAGCCTACTCTTTTTGCGATTTCCAACTTTAACGTGCACAGCCTGTAGCACACGGGGCCTCGGTTTACTGTCCCATCAGAACGACTAGACGCTTTTTCCATGTCAGTACTTCTGACCTGCATCACTGACAAGGGGAAATCGGGCTGAAAAATCCGGAAAAGTTCATCTCGACCTTTGCCGGGATTGAACCCTGGACCTTCAAGTTAGCGAGCAAGCGTCTAACCCACTGAGCCACCGCGGCTCCGAAGGGGTAATAGAAAGAAAAAAAAATTAATCCATTGTTTTTACACTATTACACAAATTTCTAATCATGACTAGTGGTTTGAGCCTACGAAGCTACATATGGTTCTAACGTTGAAATATCACACACGAACGTAGATCACAAGCAGTGAATCACCTCTACTTAATAAGTTAAATTTTTAAAAAGGATAATAAAATTTCAAAAATGTTAGAAGAGGTCTTACTTACTTTATTATGATTTTAGACTTTGTTGAAAAAAGCCTTTATGAAATAGACTGGACTTATTAGTCGAGAAAGAGATTCCAGGAGGTTTGAACTACGTTCGTGTGTGTTACTTCAAACACCTCACCTATACCTTAACGATTTATAGAAACGTCACTGCTTTCCCTCCACGTCAACACTTACCCAAAATAACTCTGCTGTGAAGCCTTGGTAACCTTTATGTGATGCGCCCGTTCTATGTAGTAACTCTAAGGTGACGTCCACGTTGTCTATATTATTTATACTGTCATCAAGTACACTCATCACCTTACTTGCATGTTTCTCCAAGACTTCACTCATCCGCAACTCGTCTGTCGTCTTCAGATCTCGTAACTCACGAAATAACTGCTGAACTCCTGAATTATTCTTAAACATTCTGAAAAAAAAAGAATTGAAATATTCAAAACTTATAATGTGATTTGAAGGCTTTGTTTAAATATTTTAGCCTTTCTGAAAATTCAAATTATTAAGTCCGGGTATATAGAGCTTCAAAGTGTCTGTGAATTACGTTCGCGCGTCTAATTTCCATGTAAGAACGTGTCTATTAAATTTCACGTATTTAAATTAAATATAATGGGCTTTCTTATAATTCTAAATATTATTTCTTAAAAATAGAAACAAAAAAAGAAAGGTTTTTCAAATATCAAACATCAATCATATAAAAGGAATATTTTGAAAAATGATTAACGTCATTCAAATTTAATTGTGTTGGAAATAAATTCTTTAGAACAACACATCAAATAAGATACCATTAATGCGAAATATGGAACTCACTTCCAGGAAGCCACAAATAAGCATAACAAAAAAAAAAGAAACAAAAACGTAGAATTCATTCCATGCAAAAGAAATAACAACACATTTTTGGTTAAATGCTACATTCCCTATGGATCATGATATTTTTTATGTAATCCATAAATATTTATAACAAACATGTAGATGCCTATATTCTATCGAATCTTATTTAAAGTGGAAATGAAAGTTTATGAAAAAAGAGATATCTAAAGAAACAATACATCAAGGTGAATATCTTGAGATTTTGTTTCAAATGAAGAAAATATATCTTTAATTATGCTGGTCTCAGTACAGTAAAATGCATTGGTGAATTGATAAAGTCCATTTTCTGAAGAAACGATTCCAAATAAATTGATCTATGCGAAAAAATATGTGGAGAATATCCCTTTGTGGTTGTGCTCGTTTCATTAAATCCAAGATTTCTCTGTTAAATTTACAATGTAGGGTTTTTTAACTTATGGGAGTTAAATTCTTAGGCAAGTCCATTGTCTGAAGAAATGCTTCCATGAAAGTCTACGTGAATATATCGAGAATACACTTTGTTTGGTAATTTTGTTCGTGCCATCAATAAGAGCAAGTTATCAATGATCTACATTCTGAAAGAATCTGTAACATTTAGAAGCTATTGATCGGTTGTCTGGAATTAATCCGTGTATATTGTGTGTCTTCACGCCGTTGATAAGTTTCTTGTCCCTCTAGGGAAGTTCTGGAGGATGATTCTAACTTATGAGGGACAATCAGATACAGTGTACACCATTTTGGAAGAACATATTTTTCTGGAGATATAAAAGATTGGGCTTTGTTTGGTAGTGTGAACACAAGATTGATACACATTGGCATTGAGGAAGGGATAGGCAAGAAATATGTACCCTGGCTGATACCTCGGGTCCTACCTTGGTATTGATTTGCTACTAGACATTGAGACGAGGATAATACCTGTTAAGTTAACATAGCTGCTTAAAATTTCAATGTTGTTGCCTTATTCTTAAAAACATAAGATTTTAGTGTTCCATTCATCTGATTGATCAATCACAAAAATTGATTTCAGATTAAGTCTTTTTTTTCTAATTATCAGATCATTGCCTTTCTTTAAGAAAGTTAACTTTAGGACAGAGAAAAAAGAATGAAAGCAAGTCTGGATAACCGTCAGAACCTAAGTACCAGTAATAAAAACCCCACACATGTATACTGTATACGAAATTATACATCAATGATATAATCAATATAAGTCTCGGCGAATATCAATAATAGAAAATAGAGGTGAGGGACGCGATTCCTTTAAGTCTCCGTGATCTGGAGTTAAGTTCCACAGCCTGCCGTTCACATCACTTCACCTTTTATGAAGGTTGTCTACTGAAGTGAAAGAAAATCTGAAAAACTCATCAACGAATAGCGACCTTTCACGAGCAATTCGACAGTTTTCTCAACCTAACGAGTTTAGAAGTATTTAATTCTTTACTCTATAATCAATATATTTTCCTGACACGAAATATTCGTCTTCTATCATGCAATGTTTCTATTTTAGGAGATGGTTTAAAAGACTTGACGAAAGATTCGTTGCACAGAGAATATGGGATGGAGGGGTGGTATTAAATGGAGTTGTATATTCCACTGTTCCTAACCTATTGCGCTAATAGACGGGCAAACATAACATTTTAGTTTTCAAGAATGATTTATATGAGTATATATTCATCAGTAAACTTACTGAGTATCATAAAGTAACAGAATTCTTTAAAATCTGGAATCTTAAAAGCTATTTATCAATTTATTAATATCCCCAAAAATGATGCTGGCCCGGCGTTTTCCCCCTACTCCTTCTTGGAAATTATGTGGCCCCAATCAACCCCTCCGTCTAGTTCTTTATTCAAACGCTACTGTTAACTTAATGAATGTTGAATATACTACTTCCAGTATTGCAATATTTATACTGAGAAGTGTTTCCAATAATTGATATCAAGCTTACTCAACAGGGAAGGAAATATTGCGACCTCCATTAAAGTATAATTGAAGCATACATAGAAAGGAAAGCTCTCTAATGAACTAGTTTCAGGGCAGGAGTACACCCAGTTGAAGTGAGGCCTTGTAAGCATATTTTGCCATTATAGACGTCATCAAACACTTACTTTAAGAGGATTTGCATATGGTGAAAATTGATGCTAACAATGTCCCCAAAACACATAACATATTAGAAAAGCTCTTTAAACTACTTAAATTAACTGGATGTCACAAGAAAGGTTTGAAGGGAGAGGGAGTAAAGTTGGTTTTATGATCGTTATCTTTCAAACAAAGTTTGTGAAATTTGTTCTTACTGTTTATTGCCTCCATTGTCTGTTTTGGAGGCGCTATCTGTATCAAAGTTTTTCTTTTTCGCTTAATATAAACTACATGATTCTATATCTATTTCTTGTATCAATTGTTAGACAGTATATTATTGTACAAAACTAATTGTGTATATATTGTATTAAATTCAATATCAATAGTAATGTAAATTACCGAACTGCATCTTTAATATTGACTGATCGAGACTATAATAATTTAAATAATGGATGTTATGGATTGGTCATTATCGAATTTTAATAAATGATTAGTAATCAATACACTTAACTATATAGTTTAATCAAGGCTGTTCGTTTGCGTTTTCAGGTCCAGATGTCGGTTTTATAACTTCCTATTATTTTATGTTCCCCAAACATGTGGAATTGCTACGAATAATCGAATTAATCGCCAGCGAAATTTTAACATAAAATCACGAAGGCGCACTCATTACTAAGAGCTTACGCCACAATATTGATCGATCTCTGCAGTCGGTTCGGTTCGATTTTCAACAATCTTTGGTATTTCATCGACCAAAATTGTTGCAATTTCTATCAAATATTATTGATTTTGGAGAAAAATGTGAAATTCATAAATCAAACAACGTGACGGAATAGGCTAAAATATTGTGTTTTTATGATAGAAATAAAAACCTGAAGAAGCACGACTCTATTCACTTTTAAATGCGTTAAATTGTTTCAGAAATACGAGACAAAAACTAACTATTTGATTCAAAGATATAATTTCTGCGTGCAGTTGTCTGAAAACCTTCCAACGCAAATTGATTTAATTTCTTTTGGTTTTAAATAGTTGACTGCCTGAAAGATTAATATTCCGTGCTTGTTACGTCATTCAACATACAGATGCCATCGAGGGGAAGAAACAGTTACTTAAACGATGCGAGAGGTTGGGTCTTTTATCATATTAGTGGTTTGGTTAGTCTGCATTTACGGAGAGATTAACCGTTGACTCGCTAATCGCTATAACAAATACATTCTTAAGTACCGAAATAAGGATGATTGATCATCTGTTTTTTTATCAGTGATAGACTGATATTAATGGTTTATCCAAAAGATGATAATCATAATAAACTCTTTACCATACATGAGGTCCAGTACACAAGGACATGATCCTGTACAGTATTCAACCCAACGGGATAATACAATGAATGGCAGAAAAATAGAGAGATACCAAAATAGTGTAATATAGGGCTTTACTTAACACAGGGAGGTTTAATGTTGTGCCTTTAAAATTTTCGGGTATATTTTGTGAATCCATTTTCATTTTTCTCAGTTCATTGAAGTATTTGAACCAGACTACACATAAAACTGTTCACATAATACGCGCTCGTTCTGTTGTCAGCCGATTGGGATCTTTATTTTGTAATTTCACTTGTTAATTTTGACCCAAGGCAACCAAAGCAAAATAAACCAGTGCAAGCCAAATAAATTACAATGAAGAAGGAAGGTCCATCGAGACTAAAGCTGACAGCATAGGAAAACAACAGCGGATAGGAAATCATTAAGAAAATTGAATGACTTGTGGACAGAATCATTAATGAAAAAATATGAATTCACAAAGTCATTCATCTGCTTATATTATATAGTAGTTAGCACGCGCTGGTCATTCCAATTAATCTACTCCCCCGCTCGAGAGGGATAGTAATTAGTTAAGTGATTCGTCGTTTGACTGGAAGATGACTGTACTTTATGGCGAGGAACTATTTCCTATAGATCAACTTTTCGGATTGACTCATCAATGAATATACTCGATGATATTAATATCACTTATTCTGTAGCTATGATAGGTTAACATTGCACGTGTAGAGCTACTTTAAGGTTAACATTTCATAACCTACTTTAAAATAGATATATGTTTATAAGCTCTGTTTCCTCCCTTGAGAGTTGAAACGTATTCGATAATACTTTAAAGATTGTCGACTTGACATAAGAATATACAAACTTTTTGTTTTGTTCATTACGAACAACAATACATGTATATGAATTGTGCAGTGGACGATATAATACAATTTTATATACGTTACTTTCTGTTAGATGATTAGTATTTGTGTTTTGAGGGTTTTATACCTATATCAACCGAAGGCACTCGCATAGGCACAATTAGTATGGTATAGGAAAATGGGAAGAAATTGATTTGATTACATCCATTTAACCTGCAAATCACCTTAACATATCCTAATATTAGTAAAACCTTAAACTTCCTGTTCTGGAAAATAGGAGTGAAAAACTAATATATCACCCTGTAGTTAACGTGGTGACAGAAACAGTTCAATCTTTCCAACTAACTGACATATTATGACAAGTATCGATCCACTTCCACCAGCCTGACGTCCGATTCTACTTGATTACTATACAGTGGATATAGCGGCGGTCAAGGCATTTAATAGTATATCTACCTACAGCACAGATATAATGATTATATCTTGAAATCGAGATATGGTTGACTTTGGTTGACCTAAACTTCATATTTTTGTTAAACCGAGATTATGCGTATAAAGTGCTAAACTTGTCCATTCTCGATATCTGAATTACTTATGTTCAGAGTGAAAAAAATGTTGAGATCCCTACCATCTCATCCATTCATATATTATGTTTGTAATAAAAATATAAGAGATTCTCGTTTTGAAAGAAGAACGTGTTTCTTTTTAAGACATAAGTTATGACAATGTGTTTGGCACTAACTATAACCGAAGCTATTAGAATGAACAATTCTCCTATTTCGCAGTTCGGTGCCTAGTGTTAGACAAGCCTGCAGCCGAACAGCATACTACTTAGTTTTGAATAGTAATTTCAATCAATGACTCGTCATGGTGATATCCAGATTTCTATTAACTAGCTATAACTCTACTAGCAGAAACAGGGGGTATTCGAAGAGGGTAGACTAGTTCTACAATAATAAGCAGACTAAAACACATAGCCACCCAAGCCAGATCAGAAAAGGACAATCAATTGCAATGTATCATTATAATAAAAAATTTCCACCAGCTCGTCTCCCCTACCCCCACATTCTTTTTTACTGCCCACCGAATCCCACAGCCAGAACTTAGAAGAGTCAGCTGTCATTAGTTTCATTATATCTAACGGTTCTCATTCGTCATTTGCTCGACATATTCGTCGTGATTTCTACACTAGTAATTAATCTGTTCCTCGTTGCCAAGGTCTAGGTTAGCTTTCAATTACTAATCATTACAACATACCCACTTAACTTGATCTATATATTGGTTTGTCTTAATTTTTAATACAAGAACGAATTGCAAAGCAAAATATAGGTCTACTCAATATCAGTGGTAATTCTAGAACACATTAAATGAGGGATGAGCAGGGGTCAGGGGAGGACACAGTCAATACTACCATGTAAGATGATTACAGATTTGAAAGCTGTCGACTCACAGAAAAGTTGAATGAAGACAAGAATATAAAGGTGTAAATCTACGAATTAAGCACTGCTCACAAGACCGACGACTCGTGAAAATACAATAATAAAATCGCTTTAAATGACTGCAGTGCTTGAGACTACAAGTAATATCGATTGTCCAGTCGTATACCGAGTCTGTAGAAAGTTAACATGGAGTTTTATTGGTGATATGACATTACGATGGCGTTAAGTAGTGCTATATCATATACATCGTGTTTACCATCAGACTCTCGAGGGAGGAATCTAAACACCACTCTCTTTCTCTTATCATTTCCACGTCCTCATCTTTTGGTGAAATCTGGAGATTAATTTTACATTCGAGACTGAAACAATTCATACATCATATCAATTTAACTGGTTCGTAAATGGCAGCAGTGCTGATATTGCAGACCAAGTAGTTGATGGTCATTAGCTTTTTCACTTTTTATTTCACTGGCGTGGTCAAATCTCTCCCACTACACATTGGCTGGTGTTTCCCCAGCTTCAATCGCCAAGTCAAACCCTTATTAATAACATATTTGTAAATGACCAGCTCTGACAAACAAAGAACATATATGTGTTAAAATTGGATTTATATCAATTCTCTGTCGCTCATAACGAAACACCTGCATGATATTAATTGTCAAGAAATTATCTCTGATTTCTTAAATGAGCAAATCCGACAAAATTATGTGATAAGTTTTGAGTCTTTGTAGCCTATAAGTATAATTCTTGGATTTCATTAACCCATAAGGTGCAGAAGAGTAAGACGTAAACCTCCATTCATTACATTACTAAATACCATTATTTCTTATTAAATTCTTTCAATTATTTTAATTGACAGAAATTCGACAAATGTGTATGACAAAACCCAGGTCATATTAATAAAACATCTAGCAAGTTCGCTTATAGTTACAGTCGCTTATTGTTGAAATGACCAAATCCGACAAACGTATATTATCAATCGGGTTTATATAGATGTAATGTAAATCCTAGATCGCTGATAGGGAAGCAACTACTAAATATTAATTCTCACGAAATTCTTTCTTTTCACTGACCTCTGGTTTCCAGATAACATTTTACAAAGTAACAATTTCATTAAAATATAGATGACTTCACCATTTCCTCATTGACATTCAAAATAACTCAAAGTCGCAACGTGATAGGAATTGTAGAAAATTGGAAATTGATGAAGAAGTGAAAGATGTCTATGGCGGATCGATTGGCTATTTATCGTATCTCACTCAAGTCAGATTATGTACTGTCATCGTCACATAAATAGTTTTGCAGGATTTGTCAAGAAGCTATTCTGGTACATGCAACATTATTAAAGTTTATCGTGAAGTCGCTATATTTACGTGGTGTCTGGCTTAATGTTAAAACTGAAAAATAAAATCGTTCTTTTAGTCAGGTAATTAAACGTTCTGAAGGGACAATTAACCGAGGCCACGTGTGTTACTGGCTGTGCGTGTTAAAGATCCCTTGACTAGGCCAACTCATTTCCCTCATTGCAAATTGTCTGCATCAGCCCATTATGTGCAGAAGAGTAGGATGTAATCTATATAGTGATTCAGTCGAGACTTTTCAAGTATGTCGATACGAGAGGGTGTGGTTCGGTGGGATTAAAAGTAGCCATATTCAACGAAGTGGAAATAATGTAGAACTCTAAAGTGTGCAACTTTGCAAATATAACTAGTACAACGGATAAATATGTTGCGATCGATGTCAGCAAAAATGCAAAAAGCTTTACCATTTACAGAGAATATTATTTATACATACTGATAAATCAGGGCAGTCTGAAAGCCTTAAACGGAGGATCGGGGTCAAATATTTTTCTCTTTAAGATCGGTAATTTTAAATGCGATATGCTTATTATCGACAAAATAATAAACGCACTCTTTTTCATTTTGTAGTCAATTTATCGAACAAGTTAAATACATCAATTGTTGCTATGACAAATATACGACGTATGATGTCCCTGTGCTGTAGGATGCTGTGCAGCGAATACACGACGAACGAGTTCGAACGCAATTTTGTCTTATCCCACAAACTCAGACTAATTGACTCCAACCCACGACTGATGAATGTTTTTTTGCTGGTAAGGAAGCATAAATACGTTAATCACTCCTCCCCCACCACTCTTTTGTCTATTGGGAAGCTAATTTTTTAGAATACAAATACAAAAGCTGATAAAAAATTCCCAGTGTCAATCAAAATGACGATACTATCTATGTTAAGCTGAAATTATTGAATAATACATAATTTATAAATGCCAGAGTTACAAGGTTGGCTGTAGCTTGTCTATCATTTCCGAGGCATTCTCATTTAGAATATGTACAATTTCCATAACAATCTTATCACCCTGGCAATGCTATGGTTATTACATTCTACTTTTCTGAAACTCTTTGCCATTCTGCTGTTTATTCTTGACCTAATGTGACGGAGTTAAGCATCCTCCTATACATTATTTGGCTGATTAAGATTGAAAAGTCATGCAATTTGCTGCATGAGACATATTTCTCTCAACGTTTGATTGTTAATCATCTTACAAGTTCCTTCATGATTCTGCACATTATGACCAACAATACTGGATATTGCTCTGGATATATAGAAACGACCCGGATAACCACGAGAGCTATTGCATTAATATGTCATGTCATGTCTTTACTCGAGCAACACGACTCCATATAAAACAAACTAATAACGAGTCGAATAGGATGTTACACAATGCTTAAAGTTGCTTTTCATAATAGCAACGACCCAGATAACGAAAAGAGATAATTCAGAATTGATCATTCTATAGTTTATTTTTCGGAGCTACGTAACGGTATATTATTTACTAGGATCTTACACAGTGCACAGTATAAAGCGAGGGTTCTCAAAAGGGGGAATGGCCCGGGTCCAGGGGGGGGGGGGAGGAATGGACACGTTCTAGTTGTTTCAAAAATGATAATGCTTGTACAGTGAATTCTCTATAGAGAGGTAGTATGTTCGGGATAGTGATGGCAAATTTCAGGTTGCATTTAATCGGTTATCTATACTATCTCAAGTGACCTCACTGTGCAGAGTGCAGAATTCCAGCATTTGCATTTCCGGAGTCGTGGTTTTGTTGAAAATTTATTATGTGTAAAGATAAATGGTCTCTTCTCACATAATATTATATTACGGGATAAATGGCTCGATTGGAAATTCGCTAAGTGGTGATTGGCAAAACAAAATTGAGAACCTTGGGGATCAAGGGGTAAAAAGCACGAAATAATAAATGTATATAGAAACGATTGAATAATTGATTTAACATGTTATAGCTCTACATAGTGCTCAATGACGTTATATAATTAACCCATTGACTCGAAAAGTGTAATATATCATGCCCATTAAGTGTGTTATTCAACACTTAGCATAAATAGGATATGGTATTGAATAATTAACAGGTGTTTCTGATAACACTTTATTATTAATTATCGTTTCAGTTAAACAGTTCAGATCAAAATGAGATATTAACAACCTTACATGTAAGCAAGCTATTTAGATTTAGTATGCAGTACATGAGCTCGACGAATAGCAATTTTCACACAAATGGTGTTAAGGTTATTGAAAATACATCACCTTATTTTGTCTATATACAACGCATCCTAAATTTGAAAGCTATATTATTTGAATAAAGTGACCATGGGTCCACATATTTATTGATAAATAACTTGATTTTAACGACGGGTTTAAACACTCAAAGTCACAGATTGGATTATACAATGTTGATATCACGTACATAGAACTTAGAACAGCTTTCTTTAAAGACTTGCGCTTTTACAGTTTTCCTAAACCTATTCCAATGCATCAGAGAAAAGGCAGCCAGAACGTGAACATTTCACAAGATCGTCTGAATCGGTAAGTAAAGCTAATAGACCACAAGAAGATATTCCACCTGTTTTAAACAAGCTTAATCTTACAATTCATTACTGTTCAACTTAATTGGTGTAATGAGATTTTTTCTCGCTTTAAAAACTCGCACCTGCTAACAGTTCAAACTAATAAGATCTCATTATTTCAATCAAATACTGTTTATAAGTTACAACCGCTTGATGTATGAAATTTAAAATGTCTGGCTCAGTAACAAAGTTAGTAGATTGCCATTGAAATAGCAATAGCAAAACGTGATTTAAGTCCACGATGTAATGAATGACACATATACGTAGCATTACACCCAACTAAAACACCACGATGTTATCAAGCCCTTCCCAATAGTCCCCTTCTATCAGCATAAAAAACCAGACCTTTCCAACAATAGCCTTGCAAACAGGCCGTATCCGAAACAGACCTTCTTCCCAACAGCAGCCATATCAAAGCCACCATTCTCTCGGTTATTGTGACCTATGAACACATTCTATTATCCTGGTGCCTAATATTCATGAAGCTATATCTCAAAAAATCTAAAAATTATTTCTATATATACCAGAATGATTTGACACTTAGACACAACGGTTCTTAGTTTCAAAATATCCCCTTAACATTACCTATCAACTAAACTTAATCTCTGGAGCCTATAATGGTACTACACAGACTTAGTTCTTACATAAAGTTTGTGATATAAACAATAAAAGATAACTATCCATTTCCATATCGTCAAAACATTATTTCATTGAAGCCGTATTGTCAATATCAATAACGGAAACGGGCTTCTAAGATGTCATGTAGTACCAAGCTCGAGCAATATGAAAACTTGTTTAGGTTTCTCTATAACACAAATCAAATAAAAATGAAATGGATTGGAGTTTTACGGTCTTTTTCTGCACTGTGTTCTATAATGATTTATAGAGAAGATCCTTCAGCTATATCTGTTTTCGTAAAATTAGATAAAATCTGGAGCATCAGGCACCTGGAACATAACCTACAGTAAGATGAAGTTGCAGGAATGTGCAGTCTTTGATCCTGAATAGCAATAAGCAATACGACAAAACTTCTTACTTATGCCAATAACTGTTTTTTTTGGGGGGTTTGATGGATCAACGTTTGAATCAATTTTCAAGAAGTAGAACGTAGATCATCTACACAGAATGAAAAATAAAGAACGACTGCTGAAATCAGTGCTTAAATTGAACCTAGTAATCAACCCGAGAAACTTGTTGATTCTAGAAACTCTCAGTCGATAAACTCGACTTCTACTAACAATCTGTACAATCTGTACCATCAAAAGTTGTTTTTCTAGCCAATTTATTCTCTTTCGCTAATCAACACAATTCTAGCTCTCGGTGAATCTTCCTGGCCAAGAGTATATAGAAGGTTACTTGCTTAGAGTTGTTTATGATAGATACATGTGAGGGTGAGGGGGTAGGCTGATGGGAAGGAATGGTCTTGTATTGTTAGCGAGTGCCTCGAGGAGAGTATATACAGGGTAAGATGGCAGGGAATAGGGAGAATGTGGTTTGCATCCTCTCAACATGAATACGAGTGCTTTGCCAATAGTATATAATTACAGAGGGTGTAATGATATAGAAGAGACAAGGCAATGGTAAGAGGTTGATCTCTGATTAGTTAGAGAATAAACTATTATATAGGGTTGGTAGGGAGTGAGCTAAGGCAGAGAGCAAGTGTTGCTGGGGAGATGTGGTTTGTGTTAGTCGGCAGAGTGTCTGATATTTTCTCTTATTGGTACTTAAACGATCAATGATAATGTGCAATGTAGTTCCTCGACTTGTAGATAGAGGGTAAGTTTTGAGATGTTAGTTCCGTATTCCATTCAGTCTGAATGATACAAGGCCAATGACTAGTAGGCTACAAAAACAATATGATTATCAGTTATTATAAAAACTGCAATTACCAAACAAATTGTCTGTGAGAAACAACAACATTATGTTATTTGAAAGACAAGGTGCCAATGAAGGGATGGCATAAACTGTGAAAATGGATGAAGAAAGCCAAATAAAGCACAATAAATATAATGTATATAGGTAATGTAAGTTCTATTTCAAGCAAGTAACATTTGTTCATATCTACTAGTATAAAATCAATTAGATCAAAGTACAACACCAGATAAACTAGTAAATATGCCGACTTACTGTGTGATAAACATCATAATGACCCGATTTATCAACATGTTTACAATAATATATATTTAAATCAATAATATCAGCTTAGAAAACTCGAAATCGTAGATTGGTGACAAACTCGAAGGTTTACGTCTCATTGTTTGATATTTTATGAGTTAAATAATCAAGGTTTACGTTCTGACGTTATTCACATTACTAGTACTTAGAAATTATTCAAGTCCTAATAAGAACCTCACATTCATTTCGGATTTTTCCGAATTGTTTATAAATACCATTTATTGTACGGGAGACCTTGATGGCTGTTTTGGTTATAGAGTACCTAATAAAACTAATTATAAATAGTATACACCTTTCTAACTGACAGTCATACACTCAAGAAACTAGTGAATTGTGGAGAGTCTATTGAAATAACTAGACACTATTTTAATAACTACAGACAATTATTATGACTCTAAATTGCTTTGAGTCTTTAATAACAATTTTCTAATCCACATATTCAAATAGTACTGCTTTGGAAATGGATATACAGTTGTCCTCGCCCCATAGCGACGACCATATCCGAGTATCGTTGGATTATTCGAAACCATACCTTACTAATAATTGCTATGGTGTAAGGTCACTTTTAAACAACTCTTGGTCATGGACGCCGTCGACTTATACCTCTATTTTACAGTACTTTACACCTTGACTGTAATAACTTCCTTTCTAGTATCACGTTATGCAGTTGCAGTGTTTGGATTGGTTTGTACACCCAAAAATACAATTAGTACCATTGACGGACAAACTGTAAACATAATGACTTAATACAGTGATTTTCAATCGTGTCTATCTATTACCCTTTTCATGATCCTTGATATATTAGATTGGCTGTATCCCGGTTGTTACTTCCAATCAAACAGCTACATTTACAAACTGTTATATAAGAAAGGTGACTATTGCAGTCAAAGTATATGATGAAGATCGTAATAGCTAGATGTTGTTAAGATGGAGCTATATCTGTCTGGACTTAATACACCTTGGTATTAGCCTTGAACATTGCGACGCCCCTAATTGTATAGGATTCACCCAGGACTAATACAGAAATAGCAATGTACAAATAACCTATGGATCCGACATTAAAGTCGATACAAACCATTGATTTTCATTGCAAGTGATTAACCTCATCTAAACAACAATTAAATGGCACGTATCGATTCCTATTTAGTTAGCATGTCTCATAAACCTAACAAGTTAGTAAAATGACGGCTAGATAGAATCATCTCTTACTTTTATTGATTGATACCAAATTAAAAAATAAAATTATCACAGGTAAAAAAAATGCCGATCCTAAAACAAACAGTACTTTTTGCCAATTATACCATTATTCAAATTACTAAGAGAAAACTGACGTGATGTTATCATTCTGAACGACATCTCATTGATCTGGACAACCTTACAAATTCCACCGTCCGATTATACTGTCATCAAGGTATCATTGCAACTGTAGAGTAAATATCTAAGAGAGTCACTATATTGGTAATATCAGTTTATAGAAACATAAACTCGCAGATAGTTTCAAGTTAGATGTCCAATGGCACAAGAATAATCAGGTTTTCATTCAGTTTGAAGAACCAGCAGAATGCTCTATAGCACAAGTACATTCGGAACTATTTGAAGATCGGTCTATTATTTCTCGCTAGATGTGATGTTTTACAACGCTCAGCTAATGAATAAGTATATTACTACATATCTGCAAAACAATAATGTGAAAAACAGAATAATCTCCGTTGTGTCAAACTCAAGTATTGGTCGGTTTCCCTCTCGTTGCACCTAGCTTGGCTAATGAATACTGCTAATCATTTTAGTCCTACTGCCTTTATCTATTCGAATGAGATAACATTTCAACTCTTATCTTTCTAAACATAGCCACAGAATGAGAAAGACAGATTTCACTTTTTATAACGTATTGTTAAAACATTAGTATTAGATAATTTAAGTCAGATGTACTTATCAGTTGCTTAATCTATGTTCTTCATTTTTCAAGTTCCGTTTCAGATTATTTCTTAGATCGTTTCGAATATTCAAGCGTGCATGGCATAATTGAGCGAATTGACCAGATGCGGTTTCCTGTGAACTATACGGTGCTTTTTTTTTTCATTACAAAAGGTATGGATGCTCCTACTTTCTATTACAACTATTCCAAAATAAGTACAATGAACATCTAGAATTCCTATCCCTAAATCAACATGCATCTTTCAGTAATGCCTCGAAGTTGGTTGGTTGAAGAAATGAACGGGTGATTAACATCCCACTGTTTCGAACTCTATGGGGTTAATGGAATTGAGTTCTATAACTTGTCAGACTAAAGAGATGAGGGTTAATACTGTACAACATGTTGTTTTGAAGAGAGGAAAATCCATGTTTCACAATTTAAAGAAAAATGCACCCTTGCTCTTAGTTATATTTTCTTACTCTCTCTTAACCTTAACGGTATGTCAATATGAACCATTCTGCACTGTCATTATTTTGGTAAAGCCACAATATTTATGCTCTTGTATACGGCATAAAAACGAAAAAATACATGAAATTAATTATCACACACGTTATAAAACACATTGTTTGGCTCAGCGGCGCTCTAGAGAGGATCGTTTGACCGACGATTAACACAAGCTATTATACAAACTAAGACAATGTATAACGAAACCATAGAATTCATATAAAACAGTCGCAGCGTTCTTGAAATGTAAACAGCAAACTAATGAGCTCAGAAATAGAGCCTGTGGTTTCAAGTCTGCAACCAGCAATTTGCTCAATATGCTTAAAATAAGATTTTAATCAGATCATTTCAATAAGACAGCCGATGGAACCTAAAATTTGAAATTTAGGTAGAATACAAATGAAATGGATTCGACAATTGTGCTCATTAAGCGGAAATCTCTTTATACAAAAATACATCAGAAAATTCCAAACGGACAGTTATTGATACCGAAATTCAGTTTGATTTCTGTAGTTGATAAGGAAATTGATAGAGAATAATCTATCCATGAAAAGAAACCAAGAAATTCATCTTCCGATAGTTAATTTGCACTTTGTCAGTTTCAATATAAAGGCTTGATTCATAGCTTCTACATATTAAAAATAGCAAACCAAATAGATAGCAAATTGTGTATAAATAAAGCAAATATAAAATATATCTACAAAATATATAACAAAAATCGTTATCAGACCCAATAAGTGGTATACAGAATGAGTGCTGAGTGATAGAGACTACAGTACTGTTTATAAATACACTACTAATAATAAAACTGACAGTAGAAATACTAAACATAACATCTAACTATACTAGGCTTACCTTACAAACATTTCAATGCCTGTCGATTCCATACTTCGTTTTATTCCTTTCCAAGATTTTTTTAATTTGAAAACTTGTAATGCAGAAAGGGGTAGTCGAGAATCCGTCGGGGTTGGCGGAGCCGGATCAGAAAATCCATCCGCCATTTCTTCTTTAGCCTCGTTTTCATTTATCTGAACTGTAGTTGAATGACTACAACCCATAATAGTCAGTATCGATCGTCTGCAAACGGTTGTCAATCTCCCGCCATTCCTCTACACCACGCTCCAAACAACCAATATTGGTCATTCAGCCTACTGTCATATCAAACTGTTCATTATCATATACAAATAATAACATGTTGTATTTCACAGTCGCCATTTAAGTTGTTAGCGCAGATTATATCACTTTTTTTTTTCGTTTGATTTGAAGAAATTCGAAATAACAAATATGAACATCCTTTAAACATGTAATGTTAAAACTTGTGTGAGATCGCATACATTTACATTTCAATGCTTACGGAGAATTTAAAATCTTGTAACAGGTAGGAATGAAGAGAATTATATTATCCGTACACCATTATAAAGCAAATTTTTTAAAGGTACAAAACGCAGTGATGATCCTGATAACCATTCATGCACGTTTAGTTATGTAACTGATATAAAGATATCTATGTATGGTCAAATGCGAACAACCATAAAAATTAAAAAGGCACATTTCACTATTAACAACAGCATGTGTGCCGCAGTTCTTGCTTTATATATTCGTAGGATAAAGGCACCTTGAACTGCAAATAATTCTGCATTATTATGCAATTATTATTGAAATTGAATCAATCTGTAATTTGTGGGTAATGTTCTAAACTGGTCATCTGGAATACGATAAGGTTTAGATTTTTCACTAAATTGTGAGCATTAGAAAAAGTCAAAAGTTCAATTTATCAAGATTTTAGTATCGAATAAGGAAAAGAAGTACGTAAAATTCCATTCATCTCATTTCAACTTTTATTTTCCTTTTATTGGCGCTTTAAGATGGGATTGGTGCTTTCCTCGGAATGCAATGCTACACTGAAATAAAACAAAATAGTTTTCTTAGTTGATGCTTGGTGTTTTTCACAATAGTATAACAGGTGAATAACCTGCAATACAACTCGGGGTGAGGTGATGTCTGGTGTTTTTATAAACAGACATTAAAGGGATAATAGGTCTTAGAATAAACATAAAATTTGAAAATTTTAAACTTGGCCAATAAGAGCTCTTATCATCAGTAAATATACCTGCTGCCATAAATAACATAAATAAAAAAATATCCAAAAAACTAAGTAGTTATCCATAAAGATGCATTTGATTATTGAAATAATTGGAATAGATTGATTAAGCGTTTTTCAAAAATGACTTATTTTTCTTAGTTTTTCTGTTACTTTATGACACCAGGTAAGTTCAGGGATAAATATATATTAACATCTCTTTACTGACAAGGGGAAACCGAGCTGAAAATCCGAAGGTTAAAAACTCGACCTTTTCCGGGATTGAAACCGGGCCTTCAAGATAGCCAACACGGCTCCCTTAACTTAATTAGAACCAAGGGCACAATCTGAAATATTACTATACACATACTGACCTAAGAGCGATAAATGTCCCCACTTTTCCTGTGTGTTATTCACGGTAATAGTTCCAGCACATACGTATTGACCTCTGAAGATCTAACTACATTTATAAATATAAATTCACCTTAAAACACAATCACTACGGAAATTTATTTCTAATATTCGTGATCTATTCTCCTCCGTCTCTAACTAATTTAGACATTTTGTAATTAGAAACATCCCGATTATAATATTGATGAGTTCTACTAGAACCAAGATGAAAGAAAAACACATAAAAATGAAAGCATGCGAGCCATGTATCGAGGAAATTTTCTACAAGGAACAGTTTTAAACTTAAGATGATCTGATCTACCATAAACGATTATAAACAACTGCGATTAACTCATAGAGCAGGTCGAGTAACATGTTATTTTAGGGAGCAACCTGAGCAACTGAGAGTTTCGGTTTCAAGAGATGTATCAGATTTTACACTCCCATTCGGAGAGTTCTCTTCACCCCAATATGTTATTTAGCAATCTAGTTTAGATAATCAACAAAACAGTTCTGCTATTTGAAACAAAAGTCATCTCGATGCTTTACAATACGAAAATTCAAATGTTTTTCAACTCTTATCGATAAGTCAAATTTATCCTTAAACATACGCGCATTTATCCATTATAGAAAATATTGAAAGGAATTTAAAATAAAAAGCAAAAGTTGATATTTCGATCTGTTAGTTACATAATCACTGGTGGGCACGTGTCATAGCTTGACTAGTTGTCATGGAAACAGAATTTAAAATAACATTCATTCTAAATATAAATACTGTATAGATCTTTAATTAATACTTTGATAAACTCTATTATAGCCTATTCTTCTCTTTATGTCGTAATTTATTATGTTAACCTTGTTACATTTTTAAAGGGATAGTACGTCTTAGCATGAACTTAAAAGTTTAGTTCTTAAGAATGGTCAATATGAGTATATATTCATCAGTGAACTTATCTGGTGTAATAAAGTAACATAATTCCTTAAAATCTGGGAACTAACAAAACTTAGTCATTTTTTAAAAACGCTTAATCAATTTATTAAACGTTTTTCAATAATAAAATGCATCTTTATGGAAAAATGACTTAGTTTCTTGGATACATTTTTATTTTCTATGTTATTTATGGCAGCAGGTATATTTACTGATGAATACAGCTCTTACTGTCCAAGTTTAAAATTTATGTTCATGCTAAGATCTATTATCCCTTTAAATGTCTTTCAAACAGGCGAGCAGAAATACCTTCTTGGCAAACACTGCCGTACATTGGATCTTGCCAAATTATAATCGTTTGTTTTATCTTTTGAATAAGGTAGAAGAATGACCTCCGAAACAAGTCATATGGTTGTATCTGGCTATTGTTGTACCAACGATTTAAATAGTTATGTAAACCGTCTGAATTCAATGAAGTTAATCTTTATTGAATTCGATGGATATCGAAAGTAGTCACAGTATGGCAAAAGATATACAACTAAGATATATTTATATGTCTTTCTTTCTAGAACTCGTGTTGCAAAACAGTCTTTGTGAAATTCGCAACAGTATAAGTATGACCTGCCTCGATAACCACATAGTGCATTACATCATCTGTGACAACGACAATGAAAATAACTGAACGTAAGGATAAAATATCATTTACAATATTGTTAATAGAATCTCCTACCGTAATTACTGTCTCAGATGGAGTCCCGATTCCAACAAGAATTGAAGATAATAATTTCACACCAATACAAATAAAGTTTATAAATAAAATATCAGATTTATTCATGCCTTAACACATTTCGCTTTCCACGTGTTAAATCAGAACTGGAGGGTGCAATCATTATAGAAAACAATGGAAAATATAACTTTAGAATGGAAAGTGCGATTTCCGTGAGAAACTGTGAAATCGACTTGGTAGCTAATGGATAACCATAATTAATTAAGGTAAAAGGTCCTGGAGATATTCCAGTACTATAAATAGATCGGAAGGTCCACATTTATCAATAATTGGTTTTAGAATTTTTTTTTTTTTTTTGCACTTTTCCGAATTGGACTAAGTCAAAGAATGATTAGCTTCTCAGAAAGAAATATAATCAGGTTTTACTCACTTTTAAATGAGGGTACAGAGGATGAATTTGCTCCCAAAGAAAAACAAAAGCTTATACGACCAATTGTATCCCCTCTGCATTTGTACACATTTTTAAAATACTGAAAAAAAAGATTTTGCTGGAGAGCTCAGAATCGATTCTGTTTTTGGGAGAACCCACTTAGATGTTCCATGGAGGATTGTGAGTATACGCTTCTGCAGAGATATAGCACTTAACATCTCAACTTCGTGATAGCATCCCATTAATCAGTCTGCCCATCAGTCTACTCTGCCACTGCTTAACAAACTTAACTGTTCTGAAACTGTACTGAAACTGTACTAATCAAATCGACACTGAGAGTACATTTTATTACAAAGGAAAACGAACAACTACTGACAACTGTCAACTAATAAGTTTTGGTCGTCCTCTGCGCTCCAGTTGGCTAAATGTAGCCATCGATGAAATTATCCATACCGCCTCCACATGGACTCCGGCTATTAAAATATTTTATGCTATGGTTTTGGGGGGGGGGGGGGGTGGGGGTACATGCCTATTTTTAACTATTATTTGGTCTAGATTGGAATTTTATGTCTGAAATTGCATTTTATTTCGTCATTCTAAAAATATTGATTTTATATACAGTGACAGTCAAGCGGATATTGATAAAATGTAGTGGTCTACTTTCATTTTCAAAATTTTCATGGTCATGCTTTATTGAATTTTTGTAGAGAAACCAAATATTGGCAAAGCTTTCATGTGCCATACTGGAAAGTTTTCCACGAGATGTAACGAGATATCCGGGTAAAGTTATAGTAGGTTGAATTTCGTATTCCACATAGAAACATAACAATTGCCGGTTTCAGTCCACATATAAGCGGTTTTGAAACCAGGTATCAGACTCTTGCAATCGGACGGCGGACCTGAAAATTCCTTCAGTCTTTACTACTGTGTCTTTTTGACTGCAATTAATCCTGTAGAATTGATATTAAATTCCCAAAATATATTTTTATAAGCTGTAAGATTTATTTCACTTTGGAAATTGCCTTTTCTTCACTTACCCCAAAAATAATATTTACAAGCCAGACCAGATACTAGTTATCTCCCTTTTGATGCAATAGTAAAACAATTCTGACTGAAATATAGGACTCAGACCAGTAAAACATTTTATGCTAATGATTGTATCGAATTTAGTCCGTTCTATTTTTAGAAATCCTCTTTCTCCCTTCCGGAAGGGTTTTTGCATGCCCATTTTTGACTAATTTTTGGTCTAGATTTGAAATTTGATGTCTGAAATAGCATTTTCTTTCAGAATTTCTGAGATAATAAGAAATTTAATTGGCGGAAGGTTATTTCTAAAAATAGTGGTTTTGTGTGCAGTGACAGTCAAGCTGATGTTGATAAAATGTAGTGGTTTACTTTCATTTTGTTTAGTTCAAAATTTTCATGGTCATGCTATATTGAAATTTTGTACAGAAACCAAGTATTGGCCAGGCTTTCGTGTGACATACAGGAAAGCTTTCAACGAGATTTCTGGAAAAAGTTATGGAAGGTTGAATTTCGTGATTCCAAATAGGACTCCATTAAAACAAACATTTTATGCTAATGATTGTATATGAATTTTGTCCGTGCATTTTTAGAAATCATCCTTCTTCCTCCCTCTCTTTAGGGTTTCTGAATGTTCATTTTCACTAATTCTTAGTCTAGATTTGAAATTTGATGTCTGAAATTGCATTTTCTCTCAGAATGACTTAGATAGTGAGAAATTTAATTGGCGGAAGTTTATTCCTTAAAATAGTGGTTTGTGTGCAGTGACAGGCAGTTAAGCGGGTGTTATTTAAATGTAGTGGTTAACTTTCATTTTGACTGATTAAAAATGTTCATGGGCATGCTATATTGTAAGTATTTGTGACTGTTTGGGTATTTTCAGTTTGACTGTCACTTTAAACAGTCCGTTAATTGAGGGTAAGACCTGCTCATTTTATACTTCACTGCACAAACCAATTACCCTTCGGTTTTTATTCTATTTTTAACCTAGGATTCACCTCTCTGTCTGTCCTTTGGGGTGAATTGTCTTCATCCTCACCCTAACTACTGTGTGTATTGGATACCACATTCTTCATTTCATCTTAGAAGAAGCAAGGGTGAATTTCTATTTTCAAAACATCAGCTATTTCAGTCATTCATCTAATTGATTCTCTATTTATTAGGGACAGGTATGTGTGTATTTTTTCTGCTGGGTTGTTTTCATGGGGTTTTTACCAATTTCAGTAAAAACGGATGAAAATGTTTATTTTAAATATAATTAAGTTACATCATATTTAAGCATCAGTGGCGGAGCCCAAAGGGGGGTCAGCCCCTCCTACCCCAAATAATTTTTTCCCAAATTTAAAAAAATTATTTAAGGATCGAAATCACTGCCCGAATGTCATTGCTATAATTATATTTTACATATTTCAAAAATTGAAATCGCAGCCCGAAAGTAGAGTTTAGAACTTTTTTTTACACAACCAAAAAAAGACAATTCGGGCACATATTTCAATTTTTTCAATAAATATTGTATGACATACAATATTTGTTAAAAAAAATGGAAATCGGTGCCCGAATTGCCTTAAATTAAGACAATTCGGTAAGGTTTCACCTAAAAAGTTAACAAGTTCCTTGGCTTACTTCCCTTGGAAAATAGATCATTTATTAATCAAATAAATCAATAAAAATTCCACCAATAAGATAATGTAAAATAAATAAGTTTAATAAGGTTTCAACTAACAACACACGAGTTCCCTGGCTTACTTCCCTTGGAAAATAGATCATTTTAATCACTTTGGGTTTTTTTGTGTAAAAAAAAGTTCTAAACTATTATTCCACCAATAAAAAAATGTAAAATAAATAAGTTTGATAAGGTTTCAACTAAAAACACATGAGTTCCCTAGCTTACTTCCCTTGGAAAAAAGATCATAATTATCATTATAATCACATAACATTGCGTGTCCTCTAGCTGTGATCATTTCAGAGTGAAATTTCGTTAGAATAACACCTGTTCTATCTTCCATCGATCATCGATAAACACGCACTAAAAATTGTTCAAAAATATTTTTGTCTTTTGTCAAGAATTGTTTGACCTGGTTATAACTTGCACTGTTGCAATTTAGCAAATTGACACAGAAATCAAAACAATGTCTTCTACACGTAAACGATTGTATCGACAACGGGTTGCATGTGATGCATGCGGCAAGGAACTTGATTCCGATTATAAAGAAAGTCACGTAAAACGCTTACACTTGGGGGATACTATTACTTTTACACCAGTTCAACAAATAACTGATAAATCTCAGCCACAATTAAGTAGTTTTTCGGGAAAACACATACTAGCACATCTTCAGAAAGTAATCAGAATGTAAGTGAAGTAATTAGTAGCGAGCACAGTGAAGTGGAAACACATCTAATTGATGATTGTGACCCTTCTTCCCAATCAGCTAATGTATCCGGAGGCACAGTCCGTGAATGTTGCGATAAACCAACATGTTCCAACACACCTGATATAAGTGGAACTGAAATTCCGGAAAGTCCACAAGAATGTTCATCTGTTTTTCATCTGTTTGAGAAATTAATTGATTTGACATGTAAATATCCATCAGATCCTTGGCTCTTCAAGGATTCCAAAATCACTGATTCATTGGTGCGAGCAATAATAGAAATAGGTGCTTGTCAACCAGGATTTCATGATGACTTCGATGATTTCCAAATCGACAAAGATGGGAGACGTTTTCATGTGGAATGGTATCAGAAGACAATGGAAAACAGAACAAAATCCCATAGACAATGGCTTTGTTACTCTCCAGAAACACATAAAATGTACTGTCTGTCTTGTTGGCTCTTTGCAGAAAAAAATTAATTTTCATTTGAACGCAAAATTCGCAGATCCAAATGCTGGATGTTCTAATTTTAAAAAAGGGATTGAGAAAATTCGAAGTCACGAGGATTCTGAAATTCACAAAAGTTCTATGAGAGTTTTAATTGTCACAAAGTTTCGATTGCGGAGTGACCAGACAGTCTATCAAAATTTGATGAAAGCCAAAAATGCCGAAATCGAACGAAATCGACAAGTTATGAAGCGTCTGGTAGATGCGATACTTTTTCTGGGAAAACAGGGTCTTGCATTCAGGGGTCACAGAGAACATGCAGGATTAAGTCAAGATTGTAACGAGGGCAATTTTCTCGAACTTGTTAAATTCATTTCAAAATATGATCAAATTCTAGCCGACCATCTGATAAATGCTAAAAGGAATGAAACTTATTTAAGTCATCACATACAGAATGACATCATTGGGGAATTCTTCGGGGAATTCTATTTGAAGTTCGTTATGCTAGATATTATGCTATTATTCTAGATTCAACTATAGATATCAGTAGAATTGATCAATGCTCGTTTTCGCTCCGTTACGTTACCAAGTCGGGAGATATCGTTGAGCGGTTCATCATGTTCAACGAATTGGGTGGTGCAAGTGCCGAAGATTTCAAGAACTTATTAGATAAGATGCTCGAAAAATGTTCCTTAAAATTTTCGGAATGTAGAGGTCAGGCATATGATAGTGCTTCCACTATGTCAGGTGATATTTCTGGGCTCCAACGACGAGTCAAAATTGAAGAGCCTACCGCAATTTATGTTCACTGTTGTGCCCACAACTTGAATCTTGTAATGGGTGACTCGGCATCTTCGTCTTGTGTACAAGCTAAACTTTTCTTTGGCACTCTAGAAAATATCTACAGTTTTATGACAAGTTCTCTTCCAAGACTGAAACTGTTAGATTCCGAAATTAAGCTACTGGATATAGCAACTTTGAAATTGAAAAGGCACTGTGACACACGTTGGCATAGCCACAAAGACTCAGTGAAAGCTGTGATAAGCTGCATTCCAGCTCTCGTGAAAGCTCTTGAACAAATTGCTAGTGGTGTATTACGAAATACAACACCGAAGGCACTTGCTGATGGTAATGGTATTCTGGCAACAATTACTAAGTTTGAATTTATTGTATTATTAGTTGTTTGGGATAAGATATTAGCATGCACAAATATACTCTCATGTTATTTACAAGACTCCGATATTGATATTATGACTGCATCTTCACTTGTTCAGTCCACTCGATTGCAATTAGTCGAATTACGATCAGACGACGTTTTCAATGATGTTGAAACTGAAGCAAGAGATATCGCATCAATGTGTGAAGTCGCTCCGGTGTATAAAGAGTCCCAAAACCGAAAAGTAAAGTTAATGCCAGGTGAACGAGCAAGGGATGACGCCGCTGGTGATGGTCGTACCAGATTTCTTCGAGATACCTATTATGTTATCGTAGATACTTTGACATTTCAGATGAATGAACGATTCTCAGATTTTACTGAAATTGCTAATAAATTTTCTGCCTTAGATCCTAAATATTTCTCAGATAAAAACAGTGAAACGAAATTGATTGAACTTGGAAAGTTTTATAGTAAAGATGTCAATAATGCCGAACTAATAGATGAATATAGACATTTTAAAATAGTTTTAGAAGATATATTTACACCCCCTTCATCGGTACTTCTAAAAGTCAAAGATGTTTTACCCTTCATTATACAAAATACTATGGATACTGCATTTCCCAATTTGACAATCCCTGTATCCAGTGCTGCCAGTGTGAGCTTTAGTAGATTGAAACTAATAAAAAATTATCTGAGATCAACAATGGCTGAAGACAGGCTCTCAAATTTATCTTTGATAAATATAGAAAGGAATTTTGCTAAAGATGTTGATTTCGACAAAGTCATTCAGACGTTTTCAACGATGAAAAAAAGGAGAAAAGCTATGTATGACTAAAGTTGATATCTATGATAATTGAAATTAAAAAAAAAAAATCGAAATGATAAAATCCATACAAACATAACATATCCATTACCCGAAAATCTCATTCAAAATCGGGTGAAAACAGTACATCCCGTAAATTAAACTGAATACTTATGGATCTCCTAAGGGGGTAGTATCATGTGTTCTAGAAAGAGTGAAAATACTCTGCCAATAACAATAGTGTTTCTCTCGAAGAAAACTCTCATAACTAAGTTCGAAATTCGGGCAACCTCAGAAATCTCGCCCCCCCCCCCCCCCTGGGACGTAAACCTGGCTCCGCCACTGTTAAGCAGCCATGATAAGTAAATAAGTATCAACTATCCTGTTATATAGTGATGTTAGTTTATAATTATGTATAATGAGCTTTTCAGCTCAGCATTAAAGAGATACTATAAATAGTTAAAGTTAGGTAATTTATTTAATTTATATTACATAGTTTCGAGTTACATTTCATTTAGATATATCATTGGTAGATTGCATATATATATTTTTCCTAATGACGTTATAGCGGAGTATTTTATTGTTTATATTGATGTATACTTTATAATTGTATATTAATCTTTGGTGCCGTTTTACAGGGTTTTTGTTTTGTACATATATTAAACGGATTTTGAACGAACCCAAGTCTGTTAGTTAATGTGGTGGATATAGTAATACGTGAAGTAGAGAGTTTTCAGTTTCAATCTTGTCGCCTAGGAAGAAAATGGTGATATCTGATTTTATATGATGACAATTCTAAGGTTGTTATTTTAGTTACTAGAGACTTATGGTATGTGTATAATTTATATAATATTATGTTAACTTTTATGATAAATTGGCTTTTTAAGTCTTTTAATGCTACCTGAGGACGATATTTATTAACTTTCTGTAGTCGTGATAAACATAAAACAGGAGTTACTCCCCATACAGTTATCGTGCCATTATTAACTTCCGAATTGGTATTGAATCAGATCAGACATTGAACGGTCATACCACTGGACGCTATCAGAGGACTCAGTTTGGTCAAATATTATACAATTGTCAGTTTATAAAAACAACCAACCCTGGTTTATACTAGAGCGCGATACCTCTATTGACTGTTGAAAGAATTATCTGACAGCTCCTCAGTTACATTAGAGAGCGATCCACTGTTTTTTAGAAACAACAAACGTCATTTAACTCGGAGTAATATAAAAAGGATGGTCCATTGATGTATTATTATATTTTTTACAGAAATATCAGGTTTTTTTAAAAATAACACTGGATTATATTCCAACGAGTAGTCCACTGTTATACTACTGTTTATTCATAGATAAACAGACATCGCCTAAAGCTGGATTATATTCCAGCGAGTAGTCCACTATTATACTGCGAGTGATTCCAGAGAGTGATTATGTACTATTGTCTGTGCATAGACACATCGGAAATCACATAACTCTGGGTTATATTCTAGAATTCAGACACTGCCAGCGGTTTTATTGTATGATACACACACAACATATCTAGCTCTGCTCTATATTTCAGAGGATTACTAGGATATAATCTAGAAGATGGTCCACTATTGTATTAATGCCCTCCTCATAGAATATAATAATAAATAAAAATGTATTCGTACATAAGATAATAGAAACCTACACAATTAATTTATATACATGTTCAGTGTAATATATCAAACTCAGCCTACTAATAGGTATAAAATAATATCATTACTTTCATAGAAAATTGAAATATATTAAAATATATCCCTTCTTAAAATAAAGTCATTGATGCAGCCATCGGCTTGCATGTCTTCAACTTTCCGTGACCTCCAGTCATTAGCGCTAAGTAGTTCTGTAAAGTCATTAAGTCTGCGTACATCTGAATATTTACATTTATGGATCATAATATTTGATTAACACTGTAATATGCGAAAAGGTTCTATAAATTACTACCTACTACGTAAAGAAATACGGTTTTCATTATTCAAAAATCATCTGAAAAATTTCATGAATCTTTTTGATTGTCTAGATCAATATGTATATCATTACATATTCACGATAGGAACCTACTGTAAATACGACAGAATATATTCCATATTCTTCTCAAAAGTTTGCGCCAGGCACAAATTACCTCTAAGTTATATTACAAATTGTTCAGATGGAGAAGTCATATACTTCATAATCAAACATACAAATTCAATTCCAAAGTAAATTCAGGGGTTCACTATAGGCTGATGACACGAGTTAGTTAGCTACAATAATAATACTGAACTTTGTAAGGCAAGAATGTATGTCGTTCAATCAAGATACAAATTAATGAGCCTAGATTACTGACGGTTGATGACGCGATGTTGACAGCGACAATCATAATACTCAAATTGCAAGGCTAAAAAGCCCTGTACGTTAAATTAAGATAGAATTTAATGAGGGTGGATTACTGTAGGTTAATAACACGGGTTTGACAGCGACAATACTCAAATTGCAAGATGTCAGCGTAGTACTCCATTAAATGATCAAACATTCCTCATCAGGATGAAATTTGGACAACAGGAATATCCTAGAGTCTTCAATTATCAATCCACATTATGGTATGAATCAAATTCCCATGTTTTCAATTATCTCTTAATCTTATAATCAACTGTAGTTTTAATTTCCGAATTTGGCAGAATAATACAAGTAGAATTAGGTTAAGAGTAAGTGACAGTGGGAGGACTAAATAGATTAACATAGTCATGATTCTGAAAAGGTGAACCAGGATCAAATCCGGGGCCATGGTTGGGCCGGATAAAATGTTTACTGTCGGGTTCGAACCTATTGAGCCTATTGCCGGCACGGTGTTACCAGGTTACAATACCTAAAGAAAGGTTTTTTTTTGTATTTTTGAGTAAGTCACCTATTTCCTTATCAAAGTCAAAATAATACAACAATTATGTCCAAAATAATTTTATGTATTTTAAACTTCAACATTTATATCGAATTTCCCTTTACGCAGAAATTTCGTACCTCTCACATTTCAAGCAATGTTATGACTGCATACAATTAAAGTTGGGTTCTCTCATTAATTAGAGCCAAAGTAAACTTACTAATTGATTAATTGGGCTTTTTAATGAATAATCCATGTATTCTCAAGTTCAAAAGACCTATGTGGACGTAGAAATGCTTGTGGAATCAATTTGACTCTATCTGCTTTGAAACGCTACATTTAGACTATGTTTGTTCACGTGACCAAATGACGTCATGTGAATAAAGGTGCATAAGAATTGATTTTGTATTTTATTATTAGTGAGTTAAAACTTATTTAAATTAATTCATAACGTTTTTGCAAAGTGATATTTAAACGTTTTATTGCCTCTTGCTAGAGATAATAAATGGAATACCAAAATGCCATTGTTGTTGTGGAAAATATTAAGGAATGTGGGCAAGTACGCATGCGTGCATACTTAACAACCACAGCATCCGGTTATGTACCGAATTAACAGACTGGATGATCAAAAAAAAAATCAATGACATTTGAGACTTCACATACCTATGCTAGTACCCTTCCGAGGGAAATCCCGTCATAATTAGCCCAATTACGAGTTACTTAAGGACTTGTGGGACCATCTGTTTTTCCCGGTCATTAGAACACATTAGAATACTTTCTATTGATATACGTATTACAGGTCCAATTATGGTATATATATGTATATATATGAAATTGTTTAAGTAAATCGAAAGGTTGGAACGTTAGGAGAATCGGAACGTTAGGGAATCAGAAAATTGGCTTCATGTCTTGCGATCATATCGTCCTTACGACGAAGTTTGATGTGGGTGTTGTACAGGGAAGACACTTGTAGAAACCAATCTTTGGCCAATGACCGTGTATATTCATATTAACACAGGATGAAGGGTTAGGACTTCTTAAACTATATTTAATTTAATAGAACAATATCCATTGAACTGTCATAACAATGAATTTTAAGTGTTTGCAAATAAAAAGGCTGAGAACAAAAAGAGACAGTGATACACGCGTTAAAAGGAATTGAAATATCTCGAAGTTTACAGATTAACACAGCGGTCAATGGAATACATTAGTCATTACCTATGTGTTGAAAGAAAACTTGTATTAAAACCAATATCGAACAAGCTGTCGCTTGAAAAGGTGTGAAGTAAGTCTGGAGACTATTCTGTATATGTGTTAAAACCAAACACTATTGGGAAGATAATGACTTTTCAACTGGTCAAATGTAGCTTTTAAATGCTACCAAAACTAATGCCGATGCAATCATCGCCTTGAACGTGTTGTTGGTATCTAATGGCGATTGGGTTGTCTGTTTGATAGACGTTAAGAGCCCGTGAACGAAAGTATATTCATAAAAATATTTATATTTCCTTTTCAGACTGCCTTTCTGTCCGTTTCCAACCCATTAAACCCTTTACTATACCAGATTGAAGTATATTGAAACATCTGACCCGCTCTTCAGACCTCTAATAATGTTGATTGAATCTTCACGCTAGACGACCGCCGGTCAGTACGATTTTATACTGGTATGAAATACCCAACGGACCAATTAGTATATAACACTGAATATTCAGCGTATATGCATGGTGGTTGAACAATGGTTCAATTGAGTACAAGACAGATTTGTATTTGTAAGGTGTTGAAAATAACTACGTAGACTTTAAGAGGGTCCTGTTTACGGTTCATGGCCAAAACTCTGGGCATAAATAATCCTGAATTATTCCTACGATCTTAGTCAATTTGAAAGAGGTGTCAAATCAAACCAAATAGAGGCATTATGCACAATGCACGAGAAAGTAACTTTAATAATATATTCTGTTACCACTTTTCATTATGAAGTACTTACTTAGGTGTGATTGCTATAATCCCCTATGTCAAAAGTTCATTAGCCACCTATGTTTCATCAAAATGTTATTTTGGGGGGGGGGGGGGTCGGATCGTTGGGACTTGTTTTATTTACTCCATTAGCACTGCACTGTATGACTTTAAATGGAAATTACCAGAGAGATTCCAATAAAACAATAACACTCGGTCGTCCAAGAGAACTTGAAAACTCTCCCCTATTTACAAAATCTGAGCCAATCAAATCAAATCAAACGACTCCAATGATATTTCCACATTACCCCTATTCTTTCCAGCAATATGTCCAGAATGGAACGTCGGGCATAGTTAATTGTTATCTTCTTAAGGTCATTTTAATTGAGAAAAAAGGAAATTGAAGAATCTATTGGTTGAACGATCGGAGACAAGGTTTCCTTGGTTTTCAATAGTAAGGTTTCCTTCCAGACAGGTCGTATTATGATACATAATGAATAACCGATACGGTCCCAACCAGTATTGTAAGAAGTGGACGAGACGATCGTTACGATAAATAGCAACTATCTATAATGAGGTGGATTTAGACGATTAATTAAACCGTCTAGTTGTATCTCTTCACGACATTCTGAAATTTAAGCTTAAAGTTGTTGGTGGAAATACATTAAAGTTGTCATCATTAGCCTTATTAAAGTTTTCTTATCGTTTAGAGTAAAATTAAGCTTATTAATTGATAAATCTGTAATTCTTATTAGTAATAAATGTATATTTAAGTAAAAAAAAAAAATGTATGTGGACGTAGAAAGGCTTGGTGGATATATTAAACTCTAATCCAATTTGAAATGCTAGAATTTAAACTCGAGCTTTGACAACATAACCACATTAATTATTTGGTGAAATCGAAAAAGAAAATTAAGGCCACTGGACGCTTTATTTCGCGCGAAGCAATTTTTTTCGCCGCAAAATAAAAGCGCTCAGAGAATTTCGATATCCACAGGGAGATATATGATGACTTTATCGCTTTTTTGGCATATCCCTATAATCCCTTGATGTTTCTTTTCATAAACATTCAAACTTGTGAATTTCTTCGAAAAACATTTCTCATCCGTTCTGGCTTTTGGGTGCTTTTTTCGGGTTCCAATGACATAACATTCTCATAATAATCCTGCTTGTCTTTACTGATAAGTCGGATTATGTCGTTCTCGGCCATCTTTGAAGCTATGACATCGTAAAGGTAATATAAACGTTGACGATGTTAGAAGTTCTCGCATCTGATTGGATGAAATACTTCGACGCAAAAAGAAAGGAAAATATTCCTACTATTTTGGCGATTATGAGTTTATTAGGGACTTGTAAGACTAGTATAATATTTTCCCCGATTATTAGAAAATCTCTACTTTGATTGATATATGTATTAGCCGTCCAATTATCGAATATATGATATTTATAAATAAAAAAAAGGCAACGCATCTTTAAAATTCAATTTGCTGACACTTTCTTTCCGACTTAGTTTTCTCCTTGCCGGTAATGCAGGATGTGGGGGCTGACATGGAACATGCCTCTTGTAATTATTGGGAATCTGATTAGTAATTAAATTGTCACAATTAATTGGCTCACATTGATCCTAGAAACGTGGGCCTTATCTCCAAATCGTAATTCAAATAAAATCCAAATATTAAGATTTACATTTAACGGTTTTGATAAAAAAAAGAAAAAATCTTAATTTAAAAGCAATTTAAGTGATTTACCATAGGATAAGAACAGGAAAATCACCTTAAGTTAGCTTTTTCAAGAATAAGGCCTCTGAAAACATTAAACTTTATTTCACCGCATTCTTACAATAAGGAGATAATTGTCATTTCAAATTAAATGATTCATCCGATTGTGCTCACTACATTAGTTATCAGATTTATTAATAGTTCATCAGAAATAATTCAGTGTTCAGCTTCGTAAGTTAGTTTCCTGTCTAGTTTCAACATTTCAAGCGATTTTACGCTTCTTCCCACCGAGTTTCTCGGATTCTTCATCAATCTTCATTAAACCATGTGGAAGGGTGAAAGTTTATACACTGGAGTGGCATTGCGGTCATTTCCCACATCGTAAACCTTGATTAAACCAATTAGGTCAGCTGATCCGACCACACTGTTAGAACTCTCTGACCAGAAACATCGCAATATTTTATAATGTCTCTTCATAGCATGACTCCGAACACTCAATTAAAACGGCAAGATGAAGGATGCGAAAAAAAAAAGAATACACTGCAAAAACAATTGGAAAGTAAGTAAAAATTCATTGAACCAGATCAAAACTGTAAGAAATTAAGGTAGCTGGAAATTTCACAATCGGTATATATAGCTAAAGAAATTTGAAATCATAAAAGGAAAACTCATACGCTGACAATGATAGAAAATGCTACAAGTAACAAGGCTGTCTTCGTGGTCTCATCTGCTCATCTTCCTATCTTTTTCTGCTTTTTTCACAGTATATTTTTACACTGTAATTTATAAAACTTGTAATAAAATGGTCAGAACGTAATCATCATGCTCTTGGTATAAGATTTTAAAGTTATTGGCGAAACAATGTTCGAATACTCTTTGGGGTAAATCCCCTTTCGCTACAATTATTCAAATTTACTCTTAAACCTAGGCAACATTATCAGCATTTGACTTTTTCAGAATGTCTAAATGGCATATATCGGTTTTTGGTTTTTATAATTTTTCGTTCGGTTTTTCACATCTTAAATAGTTAATGCTGTTACTTATGGTTCATCAATACCACATATTCATTCTAGAGATTCTACAAGCTATGAATGTTTATATATTGTGTTAAATGGTTTATGACAATATCCTAAACAGAATTCGGTTTTATTGCATATATCAACGTCACTTGTGGCAATATAATCATTGTAGACATTTCATTTGAGATTTTAATAATTCTATCTCAAGTCAATTCTCGATATTGGATTTAGAAAGCTATTGACTTAGGAGATGAGCACGCCATTATGACGGCACAAAGTAATTGACTTGTCTATTCTAAATATTCAACCTCTAGCTTTTTAAAGACCATGCATGAAAGAGGGGGAAATGATATGGAGTAGAAAGGATATAAAACCTAAAGTTAACAACAAGCAAATGATATAAATAATAAAAAGTAATCAAAAAAGAGAGACAGAGAAAGTCCCGAAAGAATCTAAAAAAAAAATGGGCTGATATAAGGTCCCGGATTCCAGTCCGGGGTGCGTTCACCCCCCCCCCCGGCGAGAAACTTGGTTGTTAGGAATTTAGCCAACTGTTACAGAACAAGAAGGTATGTTTCGGGATCATTAATTATGTCTTATGGTATATGTTTTCCAATGATGCATATTATGATCAGATTCTATATAACATTGTGGGGAGGTGGGTGGTGAAACGGTTAGAAACCACTGTCAGAAGGTGAATTTCATTTGGCCTCCATAGCATTATTAAACTGTTTTTTTTTTCATTCCCAACCATTCAGGATACCGATTAACTGGTATATAACGTAAAACTTAATAAGAATGGTTTAGATATAACGATATAAAACGTTCTTTAAGACAAGTTTTTTGAACGGGTATATAATTGAAGGTTTAAATTGGGAGTGAAACAATACCATTAGACCAACCAAATCCTCATTCCTTCGACAAGACAATTACCTCGTCTGAATTCGATCGTTACCATACATGCTGGTCTGTTGGAAAAAAATTCTGTTTGATTTTTTATGGCTATTGAATACTATAAAACGACAAATAGTCTGGTTGGTTCATTGTTCATAACACATAGTTAAATATGACAAGAAGGACCCATTGGGAAAGAGCTCAGCTGCTAAAGGTTTAGATCCACGATGGGGTAGAACCATTTTCTCGTTATACTCTCCCGAAGAGCCGAGTCGCCTGTCTGGAGATTAAATCATGGCTTGAATCTGTCTTAATTCCCATTTTACTGGCAATTATATTATTTAATATATTTCCAAGATTCAGAATTTACGATTGTGTCACTTCTAAGTTTTAAATGTTTATTAAAATAAAATGGATATTAGATCCTGAATGCCTGTATGTACCTCATTGATAAGATTTTATTGCACTGCTTTCAAGGGCTTGGACCACTTTCATATCTACCTCATTGATTTTGATTTGTATCTTCATTTATTGTAGGCATACATTAGGGATTCATAATTTACGAATATCGAATTGCTTTAAGAGCCAACATGACACAAAGTGATTTTAAATTTTTATGTCTACCACTATTTTTCGGCCGAGGAAATGCAATACTGGAAAATGTTGATTTCCTCCTCTTGGTAGTAACATATAGAATTAATATCCGAATCAGCAACATGGTTTATCGCCGATACAATCTCTATATTCAGATACCTGCCTTTGTAAGACGACAATAATGGTTGTTAGAATCTTGGATAAATGGTTTGTTTGATCCTGGCATATAATCAACATGTTATTCTTATCTCTATATTGAAAAGGTGGTTCATTGGAAATTTCAAAAACATAAACAACGTCTCAATGTATCTGAATCATGAGAGACGTTTTACTTTAACACTATAACCATAAGCGTCAGCGGCAGTAGGGATGGAAGGGTTGTACTTTAAATTGGCTAATCTGAGAGATGTAAGATAATGACCACGACAAAGGTAAAAAAGGAAACAGTGTATCATTTACCCTAATTCCCATAATGCTACAAAAATGCCAATAACTATCCAAAAGTTTTAAACTAAATGGAATAGTTAATTATAGTAATAGTCTCTCAAGCTGCACCACATCTCCTGTATTATAAACCTTCAATTAAGAGGAAATAAAGATATAATTATTGTGGTAGGTGTCGCCAACAACGGGAGGTTTTGTTGAATTCAAAAAGAACTTTAGCAATCATGTCTGTTGTCAGTCTTCACACCACGATATCGGTGCCAAGACAGTCTCATTATAGCACGGAAGAAATAGTTGAAACTCATTACTTTATTTCTATAATGATCACTAATTACGATGTTTGTTTGGGACCAGAGCAGTATGGCTCCTACTATATTTACAATACATTACGTCTAGTAGTAAGGCATTGGCATCACGGATCATTGTATCACTCAATGCATTTTAAGTAAGCGATAGCTGGATTCTAGAAAGAGTTATGTAATGCAGCATATTGACATTGTTGGACATACGCGAACAAATTTAGAGGTTTTTTCATGATAAATGCTGGAATGAATGGAGTCAAGACACGGCTGGTAGATGAGGTCTTGAAGATTCTTCGTTCTTCTTCTGTATCTTGATTCTTCGTTCTTCTTCTGTAACTGTCAAAATAAACTGATTCACAAATTGCCGACATACCTTCTCCCGTATGTGACAGAATGTTTTTCAGGTAATAGTCCAGCTTACGTTTATTCAATAAATCGACCAGCGTTTGCCTCTCTTCCCTTAATTGCTCACAATGGATTAACAATGTGGTGCCAGCTTCACCGCAGGGACATGGCTTTAGTTTTTATTTTGTGATTTCTTACCTCACCCATTATTCTCAGACGAACGACCGACCGACAGATTGGGGTGGTGCAAGATTACTTTACTGCTAATGCTATCGTTTAGTCTGAAGCGAAACGTATCCGCATC